>JAHWFO010030585.1:2464015-2505938 GCA_023313115.1 Rhysida immarginata | reverse complement strand
TTTTCGTTTGTTGGAAACAATGAAGGTTGGATTGTTGTTCGGACCCAGATGATCAGGTGACTTTTCCGCTTCGAGGCCTGTCTTTCTCGCTGGCCTCGCTTCAGTTGAGAGTGACGTCATGGAATGAGGTCCCTTACCAGACATAGTGCACACATCGTATCCTTCCGCCGTTAAAAGAATAAGTTATTCTAAGGCTATGTATGCTATGTTACACTATCCTTTAATCGCTTGGCTTCTCGAAAGTAGAATAGTCGAATGGTGTCTATCAGATATCATTTTTTTAAATTAATGTTTCAAGTATTTTAATCCTCTTCGTGAAAACTCGGATCATCTTTCATTTCTGACACATCTCTTTCACGCAGGAACAAAAGACGCCGCCATTTTACAATCAAATAATCTCGACTACAGATTGACTTCATTTTTTTTTTTTTTATTTTAAATTTCGTCAAATGGCTTTTCTCTCCGCCGATTTTTTTAGTATATCGAGGAGAAAAATATGAAATATGATTCCAGAAAGAATTTTGAACTTTTTATACACAAAATTATTCGAACTATTTCTTCATGCGGGCGAACTGTAACCACTTCACTCGTGACGTCACTCTCAACTGAAGCTGAGACAAGGTATAGGTGGTGTTGCCATAGTGCGTTCTAAGCGGCATTTGGCTTGATCTGTTTTCCTTAGCTTCTCGAAACAATGGAAAATGGCGGAAGCTCGATAGACCGTGGCACAAAACCTGAACATAGATATAAACATTTCTCTGTATCAGACAATGGTAGCAATATGGTTATTAGAAGTTAATGTTTGGTCAACTCCGCCTCGAAGCGTGGCCTTAGAGATATTAGGCCTCCGCATCGCGTATCATTTCAATGCTTTCCTTCGTGTCAGCGGAAGTTTAACTTTTTAACGCTAGAGGGGGATCATCAGGGAAATCCAATGGGGAATTCAAGGTAAAATTTTAAGTCTGATAAAGTAACATGAGCACGAGAGTATCTTGTAGTTCTTCACCCCTGAAGAGCGCTAAATAATCCATAGAATAAACAACTAGCGGCCAAAAGTTGTAAATGCCTCGACACGCGATTTCAAACCCGATGCGGAGGCCTAATATCTCGAAGGCCACGCTCGAAGGCTATTACCGTCGAAATCTATCACCAGATGGCACTGGCTGACAAAGTAGTCTATTTTCAATATAGAGAAGCTGAATTGAAGGAATTCTAGATGACAGTCTTATAAATACTCGTATATTTTTTGAAAGACAAAAAATGAAGAATTGGATCAAAAATTAATTTAATATGCTGGCCTAGGGGTCGAGATCGCTAAGCCTCTGGGGTTCCCATTCCCATCAAAGGCATAGATGTTTGTTCTTGACCCTGTTCTAAGAAGCTTGGAGTACCGAAAAGGTAAATGATGAAAATAAAATTAAAAATTATAATAAATTTTCGGTCAAAATCCAAATCACATACTCCTGATGATTTAGAAAGCGCGAAATCCTTAGTAGGAAGCGCACGTTGCCATTTCAAGAATCTTTCTTTATTGGAAGGAACTTTTGCAATATCCTTTAGGATTGCAACAATGGTTTTTACCATAAACAGTTGCCGATACCTCGGTAAACGTTTTTCCAGAAAGGCTCGCATAACGAGTGTAAATAAGAAACGTAAAACTGATGGGAAGTATGTATTTCCGGGGTTGGAAGGATTGTCATTTAAGGATCTCAAATTTTACTTAAGTTTTGCCAAAAAAAACCCTATTCGACAGCAGTGCTTCTAATTAAGCGCGTAACCACCTTATGAGGTGGACGTCATTAAGCAGAGTCGGGATGTATAAAAAAAAGTTGTTTTTTAGTAAACTACACTTTCTTTTAAGCATTTCGTCCAGTCGAGGCTTTTGTTGAGTACGTTCATTTTTTTGGTCTATGCGTCGGTTTGGTGTTTTGTCGTCAGCTGTCGCTCCTCCGTGTTGTTGACTCATCCTCCATTGTCGCTCATTAGCTTTCTTCTTATGGAGCGGAGGTTTTGCTTCAGATAGGCTCGGGAGTTAATTAATCACTCGTAATAGTTTCTTCGAAGAAGGACTGATTAAGCCCCTGAAATTATGATGACTTCAATAATTATGTCAGACGAGGGAGAAGAGTGGGTGGCAGCTATTGCAAACAAGCGCCGCATCTGCTCCAGCTGGGAAAAAATAGAAGAGGAGGAGGGGGAGGTTCAAAAAAAGAGTTTCTTCTAAACATTCTTCTTCTTAGACAAGAGAACAAGCAGGAGAGTGAGCTTAAATTAAACGTTTGTCCTAATTGTCGTTTTTCATTACGCAGACGTTGCTCTCGCACATGGACGCAATTACGTATTGGGTTCTGATTTTTTATTATTATTTTTTTCTTATGGAACGCTTGAAGATGCTCATAAGATTATGCTAAATAACATCAAGCGCAGCATGATTCATTTTACACGCTAAATGAAACTTTGTATCAAATTATACTGAAATACCAAAAAAAAAGTGGTACCGAGGGTAGCCAATTGTTTCGAAACAAATTTGTTGGTTATTTATTGCCGTTGAATGGAAAGAGTAGAACGTTACAGTTACTCAATCCTTGTTATAGTAGATTTGCCTGCAGCGCTTTCGCCATGCCACCAAGGCCTTATCGACGAGTTCCTAGGGCATGTTGCGCCACTCCTCCGCAGCGCCTTTTTAAGCCCGACTAGAGTCTCTACTTTACGGTGCCACATCCTCTGCTTAAGGTAACCCCAGGCGAAGAAATCCATCTGGGCCGCATCCGGGGACATGTATGAGAACTTGTGGCCTGGGATGGTGCTGAATCCTGATGGTGGATCGCGCCACCATTGGAGTCATCCTTGGTCACAAATGGTTTGATGATCTTCTGGAGGTAATATTGAGAGTTTATCTTGGCTCCGGGCTCTCTCGCCGTTGTAGCAAATACTTCCCCATACCATAACGCCCTTTGAATGTGTCGCTTTCCTGATGACGGTGTTTCGGGGAACCGGCACACCTTTACAATCCGACAGATAGAACCAGGCCTCATCTGTGGTCATGATATTTTTGTCATTTTTCAGCAACTAACGGTACAGGGGCCATGATGTTTGCTGCAGTTTTTCCTATGTTGGCCGGTGACACCCCATGAACCTTTCGCTTTTTCCATAGCTTCAGGTTGAATGTTTTCCGCAGATGGCCCTGTTCCGTTGATCTAATACGAAGATGCAGCAATCGGGCCATGGTTCGCTGACTCGGACGATTGTCTGATTTAGCCTTTTTAACTTGGATGCTGGACCACTTGTGGACGTCCCAATTGTTTCTTCCGTTTTGTAGCTGTCAGGGATTTGTTGGCCGGGGTTTTCATTTCCATTCTGATCCTTGAGATTGTGCTTGCACTTACAACACGGCTAGACTGTTTGACAACTTTTATAATTTGAGATGTAGACCATTTCTGTGGTAAAAAACTGACAGTGGTTGCATATGCTCACACTGAAACTGCATAACACTACGGAAATCAAGGGTACATAATTTGCATGCAGCAGCGTTCTAGTCTCAACGTAGGAGGCTCTATGAATTTTCAGATTTGTTTCAAAACATTATTGGCCGCCCTGTGTATACGAGTGATGATGTAACTGGTTGATCCCTCAAGGGAGCGTATAAGTGCATAAATAGGACGGGACGGGACACAGATTTCACGAGCTTGCAGAAATATAGAAGTGGACCAAGATAATGGAAAGACTGACTCCTGATCATACTAAATCCTGAGGTGTTTCTCCTGGACTGGACTGGGCCCGCTCATCAAGGTGGATGGAAACCTCAATGCTGATGGCTACAGGACCATTCTGGATAACGGGGCACTTCCAGCGCTGTGGGAACACTTCGGTGACGGGCCGTTCCTCTTCCAGCACGACAATGCTCCTTGCCACAAAGCAAGATCCATATCCGACTAGTTTGACGAAATGCGGGTTGAAGAAAAGGATTGGCCCGCCCAGAGTCATGATCTCAACACCATCGAACATCTTTGGGACGAATTGGAACGGCGTGTGAGATCCAGGATGGTACGGCCTACATCTGTCCAGGAACTGACCACGACACTCCTCGAGGAATGGAGGTCAATATCTGTGGACACATATAGACTTACGGACAGTATGCCATGTAGGGTGGAGGCAGTGATAGCAGCTTGGGGTGGTCCTACACACTACTGATTGAAACTTTTTGCGGCTTTACGGTAGAGCAACAGGTGTCCCAACTCCTTTGATCATGTAGTGTACATTTGTACCTCAGTGTCCTGATGTTTAGTGGGTCATCGTGTTAGATCTGATAGGCTTACAACTTGTTGGATCCGTTCCAAAAGTCGCCCTGTTATCTCTCATGACTGCATACAGGGTTATTGAAAAACATCGTCCACAAAACACAAAGCTCAATGTGCATTTACAGAATAGCATTCCCATAAAAAAAACAGTGCTTCGAGCATGGACGAGCTGTTATTACCAAACCATTTGTCAATCAAGCTGGTGCAAAACGGAAAGAACAGAGTCATGAGCAGAACGTTGTCTGGTGAGCATTGGAAATGTGCTGTGTGGGTCACATGAATCCACCTTCACATATTTCCCGTCGCAAGACGTGTGTCTCGAATACAGAGTCAGGGAGCATTACCTTCCTCCAGTATCTCTAAAAGAACTTCATAGTATCTACATGAAGAATGGCTGAACATGCCATTACAATCTTGCATATCTCCATTCCAAGAGGGAATCAGACTGTTTTCCTTAAAAAGGCAGACCTACACCCAATTGATCATGTATTTCGAGGTCTTTCCATTAATTTGTTTATGTATTCTGTAAGCGGAGTTGTCAAAATCCCTGAAGTCGGGTTACCGCGGACGTTTTGACCAAGGTAGCATACACATCTCAAACTTGGGCCAGTTGCTAGTCCTAATGGCGCAAGTTGCGACTGTATAAGGTAGGAAATGGCTATTTTATTCGCTTATGAACCCTTGCCAGTTAAAGACTGCGCATACGCATAAGCCAACAATTGGCACTCCGCACTTGCGTAGCTAAAGCATCGGAAGGCTTATGGAAAAATGTTAAAATTAAAATTTAGTCCTTCTGAACTGATAATTGAGTAAAAGTCTGGTTTCCATTAATTAAAATGGGAAAAAAACCCCAAAAACAACAGCAGTAGACTCTGGCGGTCATTTGATGAACTTGAACAAAAGCAATACAGGAATTTATCATTGCTTAGAGAATAATTAATTTGCAGCCTACGTTGCCTTGAGATGTGTCCAAAGAGTGAGAGAGAGAGAGAGGGAGAAGGGTCTTCCTGGCGTATTTATATATAAGAAAAGGGATTAGGAAGTAATACTTTACAAGGCTCCTCCAATGGGAAGAAACGAAGTAAGAGATTGGAAAAGGGTTGGTCATAATTCATGCCTCGAGATTTATTGTCTCGTCGGGAGGAAAATTGTGCAAATGACGACAACTCAAAACTCCCCCTTTTGGTAGTAGTAGCAGCAGTATTCATCGTCTTAAGTTTGTTTGCCTTGGCGGGAAAAGGCGAAGGTGAAATGGTTCCGTCCGAGATGGATTGCAAAGGATTGGAAAAAGCACGGGCTGACCTAATCTCTCGGAAGCCCCCCGAGTGGCCGGCCAAGTGGGTCACGTGATTACGAGGAGCATCCATTTCTAAGGCTATTGGGCGTGACGTCACGCTAAGGAAAAGTGGCGAGGAATATTTATGCGGTCGAGTGTGTTAAGACCAGATTGAGAAACGGGGAGGGGGGATTGGGAGATTTTTCTTTAAATGCCAAGACTCTTCGAGTTTCATGGCGAAAAGCAATTCAAACAAGACGTCAAGGGGCTTCGTCACTTTGCTCTTGCCGAAGAGTAATTGTCACCGTTAATCTCCTCCTCCTTCGCATTGGAAATGTCACTCTTCACGGCGAAAATGCTCTGAATTAAAAGTTACTGAGGGAAAAATCCTTGGCAGATAAATTTTTCATCGCCCTCCGAAACTTTATGTGCGGAATAAAGATTTTCCGGCAAAACTTTCCCTCGTTTTCCTATTTTCTTTTCCATATTCACTTCTCCTTCTTCGCGAGATCTTAAATCACTCAAGCATGATCCCATGTTTCAGGTACAATTTAATTAACTTGGCAAAATAGGCTAAAGTTTATTCTATCCTAGTGAAACCAGATTCGCATATTATAAATAGTATAGTAGGCTATATTATAATTACGTATGCCCAAAATAATGAAGTATAAGCGTCTGAAACGTGTTTGAATCCATTTTTATGCAAAATAATACGAGGGGCGTTCAAATTCTCAAAGAACTCTTCTTGCTTCTCTACACATTTTATCTAGCGTTCTGGAAGCATCTGGTTACCGGTTCTGTAGAAATCTTCAGGCTGATGTCGAAACCACGTCAGGACAGCCTTTTTCAGTTCCTCATTGGAGCCGACCTCTGCCCTCCCAAGAACTCTTTCAATGGTCCAAAAGGTGATACAGTGCGTCTCAAAAGTTTAGGATATCCCAAACTTATTACTCGTCAGCTCGATAACAGCGCCTAAAACTCTAGATTCGTAAAAGATACCAGTTTTATTTTTGGAGAATTTAAAGAGCTTATGTTAGTGTATGTATTCACCAAATGTCAAACAATTATCATGCAAACAGAAATATTTATTCGCATAAGTCTGAGACGTAGCTTGGCTCAAAATTAATTTTTTGGTTTCAAAAGTTTGGGATATTTTTATCACCATTTCGTGAAATCCCCTTTTGCACGAACTACTGCCTCACAACGTTTGGGCATACTGGAAATTAAGTTTCTACAATACTCTGTGTCAATTTCACCCCATACATCGCGAATACTTTGTACCAATTCTGACTTTGTTTTAGGGCTCTGGTTCCTCACACGACCTTTCATTATCCCCCACATATTTTCAATGGGGTTCAAATCTGGAGAGTTACCAGGCCAGTCCAAGACTTGAATGTTCTTATCTCTCAAGTACGCCTTTGTTTTCTTCGATGTATGAGAGCGGGTGCACCATCTTGCTGATAAATGAAGTCGTCATCTGGAAAAAGGGACTCGATGCTTGGAATCAGATAACCTTCCAGCATTTCACAGTAAACATCAGAATTAACGTTGGTATTGATAACACGTAGTTTGCCAACTCCAGAGTTACTAAAACACCCCCAAACCATCACCTTGGCAGGATACTTTGCAAAACGATTGACGCAGGATGGATGGCCAGCTTCCTGAGATGTTCTCCACACTCTGTTTCTGGTATTAAAATCCAAACAAAACATTGATTCGTCGCTGAACAATACTTTGCTCCACATCAGCAGCGACCAGTTTACATGTTCTTTGACCCAGTCCAGACGTTTCTTCTTCTGAACTGTCGTCAGAAGTGGCTTCTTAGTTGCGGTCCGTGATGTGAGGTCCAGATCCCGTAAACTTCGGTGTGCTGTGGAGTGGGATATGCTCTTCCCAATCTTCTGGGACAATGCTGACGCAATTTGCCTAATTGTTGCTCTTCTCTTGCTCTTGACAATCGTCTTTAGTGTCCTTAAATCACGGGTGTTTAGCGATTTTGGACGACCTGGTCGATGATTCACATGCACACTCTTGGTTTCCTGCCATTTTTTCAGGATGCGGCTCACGGTGTTTTGTGATCTGTTCACTTTCTTTGCAATGTCTACTTGTTTCAGACCCTTTGAGTGTAAGTAGATAATTTTGTTTCTCGGAAACTTGAGGTGTCTTCCCCATGTTTGGGATATCCTAAACTTTTGAGACGCACTGTAGTCGCAAGGGGAGAGATCCGGACTGTGTGGGGCATGTGATAAGATGTCCAATTAGAGTTCCGTAAATGTGTCCGTAGTCAGTTTGGCTGTGTATGGTCTGGCATTGTCTTGCAGAAAACAAACATTACTGGTAAGGAGCCCCTGATCGCTTTTTTTTTAGTGCTGGCTTCAGGGACGTCCTCAAAATGCCACTGTAGTAAGGTGCACTTATGGTTCGACGTTCTTCCAGAAAATCGAAATGAATGAGACCCTTAATATCCCAGAATACAGTCGCCATCGCTTTCGATGCCGACGGTGTCACCTTCCCTGTTATATCGCCGCAGTAGCATTGAACAGATTTCCACCCAGGTGGTTTTGTGATCCTCGGAGAGTTACTTAGAGGCCCATCTGGCACAGATCTTGTTGAATTTCAGCTTATCGTGGATGATGGTCTCAACACTGCCAGTGCTGATGTTCAGTATTGAAGCCAATTCTCGGGCATGAATCCGCCTGTTGTTGTCCCTTATCAGTTGCTGGCCTTGCCTTATGAGGTTCATTGCCGGTGGATTCTCGCCCTCCTTCAAACTTTTGGCACCAAGCAAAGACGGATGATGGAGACAAACATGACTCTGTGAACTGTCTTTGAAGTCTCTGATGAATATCAGATGCTTTCACACCTTCGTTTTTCCACTTTGGTCGACACATCTCTGTATGCCATTTTGTTTAAAGAAACAATCGGTTGACATGGCAACCGGATGAGTGGTGCTGCATTTGCATGACAGGCGGTAGTTGCCATCCCAACAATTATCAAGGTTCTTCTGCATAAGATGTTTGAGCCTTGGTTTATGAGGCTTACCTGCATAACAATTTTGAGTCAAGTCAAGGCTTGCCTTTTGGTATAGAGAACTGCTCATCATTCTCATCGAACCAAAACTAAGCAACCTCCGTATTAGAGATACTGTCAGAAAAAAATTTGACTAGAATATTCTTAGAATCTGCGTATAGACTGTCAATACATGCTTCCTACGAGTAATGCTCCTCTTCAAATATTATTTCATTAATGATAAACACGAAGCAGTGACATCCTTAAGAGTTAGAAGTGAGGAAGAGAATCCGGGGGGCTGAGAAAGTGACATCTGCCAGTCAGAAGGCAGCTCGCTTTGCGCTTCCTTAACACGATTGCAGCAATGGAGAGAAAACGCTAAGAGCGCTCTCCTTTATTGCTGGGAAGATTTGAGCTTACCTTCTACGCGAAAGTTAGAAGGGACTTCGCTCTCACTTGCTTTACCTTGAGTTCTCATCTGTAGATCTTGATCTTGGCATTACTCAAATCGATTTCTAACAAAACGAAAATCGTGAATACGAAAACCTGATTACCTTGTATATAAATCGGTGATACTCCAGTAAACGTTCTCTGCTCTGTTAGTATGTAGGGTATGTTTAAATTGTGTAGCTAATATTGCTGTATCCAAAACGAACATTTTCAAAGTTGTAGGATATTGATTATTACGTAAGTGAAAGCGCAGATCAAGATCAAATGTACTCAAGTCGGAGTGACTATGCAGTGTTAGGTTAGATTACGTTTAGGTTAGGTAGGTTAAAGGTTAGGTTTAGGTTACAGATTAGGTTAGGTTAGGTTTAAGGTTAGGTTAAGATAGGTTAGGTTAGGTTTAGGTTAGGTTAGGTTTTTTTAGCTGCTTGGCTACAAAAACGGCGCTAAAAAACTCGATTGGTTTTAAGAATTGGCACCCGAGTTGTCGCAACTCTTATGTATTGAGGAATCCTAGCAACGAGGAGAAGGTTGCGTCACAGGCAAAGGGGTTTAGGTTAGGTTAGGTTGGCTTTGGTTAGGTTTATGTTAAAGGTTAGGTTACGTTAAAAGGTTGTGTTTAGGTTAGGTTAAGGTTAGGTTAGTTTTAGGTTAAGTTAGGTTTTTTAAGCTGCTTGGCTACAAAAAGGGCGCCAAAAAGCTCTGAAATGATTGGTTACAAGAATTGGCACCTGAGTTATCGCAACTCTTATATATTGAGGAAAGCTAGCAAGGATGAGAAGGTTGCGCCATCTATAGTGATTTATCCTGCCAAGGGTGGGATGGGTTAGTTAAAAGATCCCTATAGAAGTTGCAACCTTCTCATCATGGCCACTGAGCAGCTTGTTCAACGACCACCTAAACTACAGACCATGTTCACCATCAACCACTGACGTCACAAATTGCTCCACGGAAACAAAATTTCTTAGACATGAAAGGAAATCTCTTGTGAAATCCACAAAAACACATGTTTGGCCCAGCTGATTACAATCAAAATGGCAGGTGCACAAGTATGTGTTACAACAGTCCTAAAAACAAAATTTCAACATTTACGCCTATTCGTTTTTGAGAAATTGGAGATACACAAACACACGCGTACAGAAGTTAAATGGATTCAGGGATGGTCAAAATGTATATTCCCGTTGAAATCTGAAAATCGAAATTTTTCGCGAATGCAATACTTCCTTTTACAGGATGGTTCAGTCAATTTCTGACCATTTCAGTACTATGATTTATTGGCCCATTAATGTTTACAAAGTTAGCATTTCAGTATGATATTTTAGGCAGTTCGGAGTTTTTATTCCCGTGGAAAAGTCTTGATGATATGCTCAATGTGGCCACCACGAACGTTTTGAACTGCTCGCAGCCGTATGGTGAAGTTGGTCATAACTCTATCCAGGATTTCTGCATCCACAAGGGTGCAGTAGTCGACGATGCGCTGTCGCAGCTGGCTTTAGGGTTCTTGGTGCTGTAGTGAACACACTGTTTTTAAGGAACCCCCAGAGATAAAAATCACATGGGTTTAGGTCAGGACTCGTAGGGGGCCAAAGAAAGCCACCCCCGAAGCGATCTGGAAACCTGTTTGAAATGACACGATTTCCGAATTTCTGATTGAGAAAGTCTAGCACTTCATTAGTGGTGTGAGGCCTAGCCCCATCCTGTTGAAACCATTGATGTCGAAGCTGTATACGCCTCCTTCGCAGCTCGGGGATGAAGAAGGTTTCCAACATGTTAAGGTAAGCCTGTGACGTTACGGTGCCCTCAAAAAAGAACGAGCCAGTGATGCCTCTTTTGGAAATCGCGCACCAAGCCATAACCTTTCGTGGATGAAGAGGTGACTTATGGATCTCGTGAGGGTGCTGGAAACCCCAAAAACGAACTTTGTGGTTATTAACGTCACCTGACAGATGGAAGAAGGCCTCGTCTGACACCCAAAGGTTGTCCACAATGTCCTGATTGGCTTCCATTTCTGCTCCAAACTCCATCGCAAATTGTTGTTGCTTCTGTCTTCCAGCGTCTGTTAACTCCTGATAAACATGGATCTTATACGGGAACAGGTGTAAATCCTTCCTCGTTGTATACGACAGTCCTTCTTCAATGGATAGGCGGCGAACAGATTTTTGGTAGGGGAATCGACCAACCTTGTGCGAACATTTTCGACAACTTCGGCCGTTCGAACACGAGCTTCGCCCCAGCCTTTTTTCTTGCCTTTAACACATCCAGTGGCACGAAATTGCTTGACAAAATTCATAATTTCTTGCCTGCTTGGTCCGTCTCGACACTTATACTCCTTCCGAAACTTTCTTTGCACGGTTCCATGTGATTTTGTCTCGAAATACCATTCGACAATCTTGCATTTCTGCTCTGTTGATAAAGCGGGCGCCATTTTTCAACAATACGATTTTCATGTAACGCCCTCGCAACAATACAAACTCTAACTATTTAGAAATTCGATATGGCGCACATATTCTTTCAATTGATTATCCTTAATGCACGTCATTCGAGTGAAATGGTCATAAATCACCCGGTACGAAGTAAAGCATTCAATAAAGCTTCGTCGACCCTGTATTCTTACTTAATATAATGTCACGACCTGAATGATGTTGCCATCTAGCGTCAATAACCTTAGACGCCTCTTTTAAGTATTTACTATCCTACATCAATTTGTAAGTTATTTATTGAATTACCCTCGTATACTTAGCGACCGTGATAAATAGTGTGCCGAACTAGCTACGATTCAATTCTTGTGTCAAAAAAACCGCATGCAAGAATGTCGTACTACACGACAACGCTAAACCTTACGCGGCGTCTACAAACTTGGCAACAATGAGCTAGATCTGGTTCCTGGTTGAAATCCAGTTCGCGGAATTTTTCCTTTATTAATTACTAAATGTTGGAGCCTAGCTCCAGTATTCAACTACTACTTTATTGTAAGGGGTATATTTAGTGATTGCCAGTTCCGTCTATTTACGTACTAGGGATCTGGTATAGAAAAGTGCTAAAATTAACTGTGGCTATAGCACGAAAACGATTCCATGTTATCCTTCTGCAGAGGTTCGTTTTCGTTCGTTCTTCCTTTGATTCAACGTGCAACAAGGGAATCTGAGCATTCCTTGTGTTTTCTTCTCCTTACGACGTAATAATTATGACATTTAAGTCGCCCGAGGCAGAAAAAAACCTCTTGATCATTGATCCTCAATTAACTTCTGGTGATCTGGAATGAGGCAGACGCCTTTGTTTACTAGTTTGCACAAAGGAGAAGGGGGCAAGAGGGTGGGGGTATTGCGACGAAGGGGTAAGAGAGAAGGGTGGGGCGGGGGATTAGGTCCCGTGACAGCCGGCGGCGTAGAGGGCGCCACTCGGAGTCGCGGAATCCCCGTTCTCATTAAGCAGCCTCGAGAGGGAGGTTAGTCCAGGCTTAAGATGGATTAATGAACACGGTTGCTTTTTACTCCTCATGATTCCGCCATCAAAATTCACAGGGAGAAGGAATCCGTGTTTTCCTTGCGAATTGGCCAATTAAATAATTACAATCCTCTCTGTTGGAAGAGAGCAAACAAAACTGCTACGCTCCTGTTTATTCCCCTTCACTTGGCTTCCTACCCCCCTTTTCCTTATAAAACCCTCCTTTTTCCATTCTTTTCTCTTTTTTTTTCCTTCTTCCTCTTCTCTTCCTCCTCTCATTTCCAATCGTCTGTTTTGATTCTGTCGGAACCGAAACCGACATGAAAGCTTTTCGGTGGAGGAGGAGAAGCGAAGTCGAAGGAAGGATTAACCGAAAAGACGGAGTCGCGTCTCAGGACGGACATAATCTGCTTGCGAACATCGACAAAGGCTTTGCCTTATTCCGTCTTATTTGCTGACGAATTTTTGCTTTAAACATCATCATCATCATTATCATCATCATCATTTTGTGCATATGGGTAATATCACATATCAAATCTCCTTGAGCTCGTCCGAAGCTGTAGCAGCGCTATTAATTCATATGTCTACTATCCTTGTTCTTGCTAAAATATAAAAATATTGTCATTCGTGCTATGCAAACCCCATTTCAGATCACTTCCATGCATTAACGTGGGAACACGCTTTGAAAAGACTCTTGCTAGAGCACAGAAGTTTATCTATCTCCATACGAACTATTTTGCACTTTTGTGGAAAGTGCTTGGTTTCTCTTTCGTATTAAGTCTGTATCCAGTTGTTCAAATTTGCATGCTTGCAAGAAGCCGCAACTCGTGGAACAATCAACATCACTATAACAAATGGAAAAGGGAATGAAATGTTACACGACATGGATTCGAACCAGGGACCATGCACTGCTCTTAGAGTGCGGTTCATATCCGCGGTAGCTCAGTTGGTAAGAGCAATGCCAGTGATAGGCATGGTCCCTGGTTCGAATCCAAGTCGTGAAATTTTTCCTTCCCTTTTCCATTTGTTATTGTGATATGCTTGAAGATGTTTCTTCAGTTTTTTTATTATCTTCTGCTTAACAATGTTGAATTTATTAGTTATCTCCCTAAGCACTTCAACATGCAAATCAAGAAATTACCAAAAATTACCAGAATAACATTCACTTTGATGAGGAAAGCAAATAAAAGGCATACGTGAAATGGTCAACATGATTGATGGTGGTCGGGTCATCGGATTTTAGATTTTTTTTTATTTAGTTAGGAATTCCATGCTGATCAAGTCTTCAATTGGAATTTTTCGTGTATCTGTTACGGTTTTTAAGATAAGAATTATAATGTGTCCTAATTTGCATATTTGGATGATGAAAACATCGAACGTCATGTGCCCAAGTCGAAAAGTTGATTTTCTCGAACGTAGTGTTTAGCAAATGTAAAAGAGCTCTATCTTCTTTCGTTTCTCATCATTTCCGATCGAATGATATATTACATGCCGTATGCTACCTTAGTTCTAAAGACCAAGTAACTGCTACCCTCACAACTCCGACCCAATTGCGACATTTTGGCCCAAAGTTCATGGTAATGGACATCTTGTTTAGAGAAATCTGCATATCGAATATTTCACTCCTTTATATGCATAAATACACGTAGACCTTCTGGTCCCCTCTAATTTCCACCCCCCAAACTCTAGAAGAGTATGCAAGTGTTTGCATCAATTATATATAAAAAGTTGCAAATGATTCGAAATTTTACATAGATGGAAACTGAAACACCAGAAGTAGTATAACAAAGAATAAAGGACTCTTAGTATGCTCCGCTTGTGGTAACTTTTCATAAAATAAACATTAATTACATTCAATTCATTATTGCTTAAAACTCACATAAGAGTAGATGTATATGCAGATTCTACCTGAATATTGTATTATATGAAAATGCTCCAGGCCGTTAAGAGATGGAAAACACGTTCAACAGATTTGTGAATGTGTTTATCTGCCTTATACGTAACGCATATTCACAACACTGCTTCTCATTCTGTTTAATTAGAAGATCTCATAGACGTTGGCAGGGGATCAGGCCTTACCCAAGGTGATCTAGAATACAAGGTGGGGGTCAGTTTGCCGGAAGTAGTAAAAATTGCCTTACTGCGCAAGCGTATTTTGACGTCACGGGATGGTATCGAAACCTCAACAGAAACTAAAACATGGCGGCAATGAAAGCAGTCGTGCGATAGCCACACTTGACGACTCGTTCATTTCCTTCACAATTCTCATTCTTTATACTATATATTTTAATTAAATAATAATGCCATTATATGAAGGGACTTACGTAATTTATAATTATTGTAAAATGTACTTTAATGTGAACACAGGGTTGATGTTAACTATCAGCACATCGCGCGATAACTGATCATGCGACCAAGGTAAGTGAAATTTACTGAGACTAAATAGAAAAAGGGTTATATATCAGTTCGTTAGAAGGAGAGTGGGTGTCTTTAAAATGTAAAATCATTTACCTTGGTCTCATGTTCACTCATCGCGCAATGTGCGGATAGTTAAGCGAACACAGAGACAAGGACGATAACGTATTTCTCATTGTCATTAGGCCTAGTTATCATTCCTCGTTAAGATTTCGAAATTGATTCGTCGGAACCGTTGGCAGTTAAGAGACAGATGATAATTTCGATATTATTTCTTAATAACTTTATTTATGGAGGCATTAGGAAATTTTAATTTATAAAATAGTAAGTTTACAAATAAACGTTTCTTCAGAAATCAACGTAAGAGTTTTGTTTTTTTACGTGAAAACGTTTTCTTTTGTGACCAGAATAATGCCTACCGCACAAGCCGGAAGTAAAGCCATAAGCCATCCCCTGACGTCACAATACGCATGCGCGTTAAGCACTTCTGACAAACTGGACCTACCTGTTATTCTAGATTACCTTGGGCCTTACCAACATTATCTAGCCATTATTGAGTGGCCAAATTATTATGACCACCTGACAGTTTTAGGCAAATGAGCTATTGCGTCACAGAGGGCTAGATAGCTATAAAAAGGGAATGCAGGTGAGGTGAACAATCAGTTCCACTGTGTTTTTTGCGACGATATGGGCAAAAAAGGTGATTTAACTGAGTTTGAACGCGGGATGATCGTCGGCGCGCGCAGTTTCGGAACCAGTATCAGCAAAACAGCTGAACTTATGAAGTGTTCAAAAGCAGCAGTTATTAATGTTCACAGAGAGTGGACTACCAAGCAAAAAACCGGCTCTCAACGTCAAGCGTGTGGTCGTCACAGGCTCCTAATGCTCGAGCTGAAAGGAGATTGGCCAGAGTTGTCCAGGGCGACAGAAGAGCAACAGTGCGTCAAATAGCGGCAAATCTTAATCAAGGACAAACTGTGACCGCCTCTGAACGAACTGTTCGCCGCTAATTACACCGTTTAGGCTATGGAAGCCGACGACCAGTTCGAAATTCTCTACTGTCAGTCTTTGAACAGTCTCCAGTTCGCCAAGGAGCACAAGGATTGGACAGTAGATGAATGGAAACGGGTCATGTGGTCCGATGAGTCACGATTTCAAATGCATCATGCAGATGGCTGGGTTAGAATATGGAGAAAACAACACGAAAGCATGGACCCCACCTGCATCGCCACAACACTTCCTCTTCACGGATGTGTGCGCGCCCAAGAATATTTAAGTATTGTCGCAGATCAAGTACATCCCGTTATGTTAATGGTGTACTCTGACGGGGCTGGATACTTCCAGCAGGACAATGCTCCTTGTCATAAGGCTGGCATGGTTGGAAGAACATGCCGGAGAGTTTACCTTGCTTCGTTGGCCTGCACAATAGCCAGATCTCAATCCCATTGAGAATTTGTGGGATGAGATCGAACGGGCCATCAGGCAGCGGGATCCAGCACCATCAAATCTGCTGGAATTGGAAGGTGCAGTTCTTCAGAGTTGGTCTCAAATTCCTCCTACAACCTACCAGCATCTCATAGAATCCATGCCCCGAAGAATCCAAGCAGTAATAATAAGAGCGAAAGGTAGCCTAATACTGTATTAAGGAGGTGGTCATAATAATTTGGCCACTCAGTGCATATGGAAATAAATAAAAATTTATTCCAACTTACCATAATTCGGTTTTTGTGAGCCATTATGGCAGATATGTTGAAGCACTTAAATGGTTGACGATTCTTGGTTTGATCACAAGCTTGAATTACTTTGTTTATTCTTGACCTGTGGGAAATATAAGGACACCCATTTTAGATGAATATAATTAAAAATATTTCAAATGATTGAGCACTAAAATTCAATCGATTTGATAACTGGCATCGCTTATGACATTTCAATCGATTTTTAATTGCATTGCAAATGCACTACTCTGCAGCCTAGGAAAAAATCTTTTTTAATATGATAGATGCAAGTAAGCCGCATAATGCGAATAGGCCCACATTTTCTTTAAAAGGGAAGCATCATAAAATGAATCTACTTCATCTCAAAAAGATTTTCTTCACATCGTTAGTTTTTTCACATGTGTACCTTTCGTAGCTCTGAGAATATTTAGTAATATCACATCTGTTATTCTTGCTTTAAATGTGTTCACATCGAGGTCGGTGTACAAAAACTTTATCCCTGACATATCCCCACAGGAAAAAGTCTAAGGGTGTTATGTCCGGAGAGCGTGGGGGGCATGCTGTAAGACCATCTCTTCCAAACCTTCAGTTAGAAAACAGCTGATCTTATACAGGGTGAATACAAAATTGAGTCCCTCCCCCTTTTATTTTCGTAACTGGAGAACTGGAGCAGATATGTCAATTTTGATGAATCCAATGAATAGGAAGTTGTGGATGACCTATCCCATGGTGCACTTTTCCTCATCCCAAATATGCAAATTAGGACACATTCAAATCCTATCTTATAAACCGTAACAGATACACGAAATATTCCAATTGAAGATGAAGGGATCACCAACAATCACAATCACAAACAAACGGCCACAGTGCATAAATAATTTTACTCCAAAATTAATTAAAAAGCTCACACATACCTTTCATTTGCTTTTCCTAATGAAAGTGAACGTTATTATGGTAATTTTCGGTAATTTCTTGATTTGCATGTGGAACATTCAAATGTTTTTGTCAAGTTTTTAGGGGAGGTACTTACTTTACTTACTTTTCAAACCCGCTTATCCGTTAGGGTCGCGGGGGCAGCACCCCTATGGAGGATCTCCAGCGATCGCGATCTTCCGCTATCAGGCGCATGTCCTCAGATTCTCCATGTAATCTAGCCACCTGGTTCTAGGCTGATTCCTTGCTTGGTTTTTACCCACTGGCTTGGAAATTAACAACTCGGTAGGAAGGCCAGTTTGCATTGGCATCCGTATCACGTGGCCATACCAGCGCAACTGAGATCTCTCAATGCGGAGAAATAGCGGCTCAACACCTAAAGACTCCCTTATTGTGCTGCTGTGCACTCTGTCTAGTAGGGTAAAACCTGCCACACCTCTCAGAAACTTCGTTTCGGCCGCTTGTACCCGCGATCGCACTCTTTCGGTCATTACCACAGGTGAGAATGGGGACAAAGATTTGAAGGCCGAGAACTTGGCTTTGTTACCCAGCTCGCGTTTCGTTACCATGGATCACCACAGCTCACGTCTGGCACAGCTGCTTAGGGAAGTAACTAATAAAATCAACATGTGATTGTTGTTGAAATCGTTCATCGGATTTTGGAAATTTTTGTTTTGTTCGGAATTCCGTGCTGAACAAGTCTTCAATTGGAATTTGTCGTGTATCTGTTGCGGTTTTTAAGATAGGATTTGAATGTGTCCTAATTTGCATATTTGGGATAATGAAAAGTGCACCATGGGATAGGTCATCCAAAACTTCCTATTCATTGGATTCATCAAAATTGACATATCTGCTTCGGTTACGAAAATAAAATGGGGGGGGGGGGCTCAAACCAATACAGTGCCGGGCAAAGGGAATGCTTCACAGTAGTCTGCTAACTCACCATTATCTCCAGCTACTGCTTATTTTTAAAGAGTTCCAGTTCATATTGACGGGTTCAAAGTCATGAGTTTGTCGGTCGAAGAAAAATATAGTGTATGGCTACAAATAAAATAGAGGAATCAGAGCAATTAGCTGATTCTTGCTGATGAAGATTTCATGTTATTGATTTACAAAGCAAAGATGAGGATACTATTTACAAAAGGTACCAAATCATCAAACCGTGTTGTTAGCTAACAAAATAATTATTCACTGTACGAAATTTCAGTATCGGAAATACAATCATTGTCACAAAGTGGCTGTTTGAGGCAAAGTTGGGAAAATTGCAAGTTCTCTGTAGGATGAGCTGCGTCACATCCTTTTTCTTCTCATCTTTGAGATGGTTGCTTGGTTTCAGATTTACTTTGGGAAGCATAAGTTTGGATCCTTTTTAAGACCCAGTGCTCACACGAATGCAATAGGGAGTGATAAGGGCTAATACCAATAGCAGGTGTGTTAGGATGTATAATGGGAACTAGGGCTGTGCGTATTAAGAAACCTCTTTTTGACTTCATAGACCTGTCAGCTTGGGTCTGCCAGTCGCTCAGAATCGTGTCATGATGCAGTTGGTGCACTGTCCCAACAGAGCTGAGCACGTCGTTATATTCGTCTGGTGAAAGCACTATTGGTATTCTCTTAAGTTTCTTTTCAATGATGCCAAATGCCCAGGCATGTACAAATGTCCCTTCACAGAGAAGAACCATTCCAGATCGACATTTAGCTTTTTGCCAGCAGTCATTAGCATGTACAACACAGTGTAATTTTTATTTTGCGCTGCACAGCTATCACAGAACGCTCTTATTCTTTTAATATTGGGATCCATTCTTTTTATGATTTGGTCGCTTTGACTCTTAACGGGAAGATCAACCCATTAAAACACAGAAGATATTGTACATTTTGGCACAAACAGGAATTAACTTGTTTGTAGGATGCGTGAAGAACGTAATTATTAATTTGGCGGTAAATTTGAAAAAATCTGATTTGGTAGGTTTTGGAAATAGTATCCTCATATATCAAAAAAAGAAAAAATAAACAAACTTGTAATTGCAAGTATAACCAAAACAAATAGTAGACAAAATGGTGCAGTGGGGAAATTTCACAAGTTCTGATCATTCATATGCGCAACATCAGAGCATTCAGGTTAAAAATTCTAAAAAAACACAAATTACTTTCCCTTATTTCCATCTCGCCCAATTTGCAGCCTTAAGATTCAATGGCAGCACGTTCGGGCGCCACCACGTGAAATTTTACAGAAATTATTTGTTGAACTTGTCAGTACTTGAAAGTGATAGACTGAATGTCCAACACAGTAGGCCGAAATTAAATCTGTTATTTTGGCTGAAATAGTTTATTTTTATATTAAATTTATAGAGAAATGTCCAATTTTATTTTAATGAGCAAATTTTAATTTTTTTCCGTGTTAGTTCTGCCCTCAGAGCGATTTTCATTTTCTGCTGATTGCACTTTGTAAAGTAATTAAATCGAAATTCCCTCCCATCGACCTCCTGACCTTCCATTTTCTCACTTTTTTTTCCCTCTTCTTCCGAACGTCCACGGAGTTCAACGGGAAAGCTTCTACCTCGAAACCTTTCTTCCTTTAATCCGTTGCCTTACTTTGTGTAAATCGTTCTTCCGTATCACCTCCAGGGAGTCAGGGATTGGGGGAAAGGGAAACGTTGAAATTTTTTTTTCACTCTTCTTCACTTAGTCGACTGATCTTTTAGCTGGCTGCCAAGTAATCTTGTCTCCATTTTTTTTCTCCATCGGCGCCATCTGGTGGTGAGGATGTAAAGATCATCCGTTGGCGTGAAACCTCCTCTTTGGTGTTGTTGGTGAAAGCCTCGTCTAATACCACTTATATTTCTAAGCCTTTTGAAGAAGTTGGGGGAAAGAGGACTGATATAGTAATTGCTCTTGTTTTAACCTTATTTTAAATCTGTATATAAAAGAGAAGTCGTTGCTTTTTTATAAGATTTATTTCCATGCAATGTACATCAGTTAATCGTTGCAGTAAAGGAATTCGACACAGTATAAAGCTAATGGGACTGTTTCATAATAGAGAGGGACTATTGCAGTTTCCTGCACTGTTTAATAGAGAGGGACTATTGAGGTGGCAGAAATTATTGCTGAAGGAAAACATTTCAAGTTCGTATATAATAAGTAACTAAATATATCAATTCGGCTATTTCCTCTTTGGGCACTACCTGGAGGGACTTGAGTGTCTCAGTACAGCTATGGGCTCAAAGACATATTTCTTTAGGGTGTTAAAGCTACTCAACATCACAAATTAACTGGTAAGTAAAGTAAAAATTTTAATGAATTTAATCACTTGCTTCCAGTTAAATTCAAAATTGTCAGAAATTATTTTCGCATCTCAGTATATAATATAATTTTTTCAAAGACGCAGTGGATGGCAAACATCTATGAAGCCACGTTGGTTGAGGTTTCTAACACATTTGAATTGCCATGAAGGTTTCTAACACATTTCTCAAATACTTGCCGCACCCTGACCTTGAGGGAGGCGCTGGTTTGAACGCTACAGCATTTTTTTAAGTTTTAGAAAAAAATTAATATCTCTTAGTGAGTTTTTTAGTGATTGATAGGTACTATAAATAGAGAAACATAAAAAAGTAAAATATCTTAATTAAGTTTTATGAAATAAACTGAAATGGTGTCAATGAAATGGCACTTTGTCATGAAAAACAATAAGGGAGGGTGTCATAATTCAAAAAAAAAAAAGAGGTGTGGTCACCACCTGACTTTCTTATACGTAAATGTCCTGGTCCAAATGCAGAAAAAAATTAAACAACTGTCTAAAATGGCTACTTCCAATAGAAATTTTGTGAATAAAAGTTATTTCAAATTAGCTTCCAAACACTTTGGTATAGATTCCAAATTTTCCTATACCATTTTCTTTCGCCTATTTTAGCAAAACACTAGATTTTGACAAGAGTAAAACTGGTACTTCCGGTTGGAATTTTGAAAAACTTTTTTTACGTATACTGTTAAATAGGCCCGCTTTCTCTTCCGTCAGTTCAGAATTTAAAAACTTTAACCTTTTAAAATTTGATGAACTTATTTTATTCAATTAGCTCAATTTATATATAAAGTCAAACATAACGTATATTATATTAGAAATCCCCCAATGATAACTAATCCATGTCATCACTATCACACGAGAGAGAAAAAAAAAATCCTATTTTATAGAGTGAATTACTCAAAGAGATCAATCTCGATTTCTGGTGCTAACTGTTAGTCAAAATTAACTAAAGAACTTCACGATGCACCTTCTCTTCAATTTTTTAAACGTCTTCTCCTTAAAAGCATTTGCTCGGGCCAAATTACATCTGATTTAACTTCTGTTTACTACTAAATGTTAACTAATTTACGCAGTCCTCTGTTTATTCTGCTATTAATTAGTATTGTTGTTGTTTAATATCATACAAAGTTATATAATTTTATATTGATTATATAAATTTTTCATTAAAGGATGCCCCTGGACAGGCCCCAGGCCTTTGGGGCACCTTTAAGTTCTTTTGGTGCTAAAATTGCTGATTTTATCTTATATGAATATTTTTTAAATTGAATATTATTATTATTACCAATTTATTGTTCTATGATTGCAATTAATTGTATTTGCAATTGTAAATAACAATTAAATTTGAATTGAAATTGAAATTGTATATTAAATAAATAAATAAATAAATAAATAAATAAATAATTGTAACATTTTTCAATCCTTTCAAAATTTTCATAAACGCAGTGGTTAAAGAGATATTTCAAAATTTATATTTTGGTGCTAGAGTAAACTGATACTTCCGGTTCACCGATTCCACTGGAAAACTAATCAGACCTCCCGAGGAAGATTATAATCTTAAGTTTAAAGTTTGGTCTCGATAGCTTTAGCCGTTTGGACGCGATCGTGGACACACGTACACACAGACTGACATTTTCCAGAAATCACTTTTTCGTAATCTAGGGACCCTAAAACGTGAAGATCAGAGAAAATCTGGAGGTCGAAATTTTTCGTGATTACAATACTTATACTATGTATAAGAAAGTAATAGTTAATCAGAGACAAACATGTCGAATTTATTGAATTATGTTCACTTGTACAGGTATTGGACATTGAAACTGAAACACCTTCGCAAATAGCACTGGTTACCCCCAGGGCTGAATAGAACCTTCTGCTAGGTAAATTAATCGTATGCATATCAATGAATCACCTGTCAGAGGTCTTGGTAGTCAGTCCAGTAGAAAAGTTCGATAGTAAGCTTCAAATTGTCTGTGCAGAGCGCTATAATGGGAGACATATCCGACTTCAAAAGAGGGCAGATTGTTGGGGCGCGTCTAGCAGGTGCATCTGTGTCCAAAACTGCCACACTTTGTGATGTCTCACGTGCTACAGTATCCAGGGTGATGTGTGCATATGAACAGGAAGGACGAATCACGTCCAGGAGGAGCAACTGCAGGGGAAAACGGAAGTTGTCGGAAAGAGACGTCAGGACATTGACCAGGATTGTTGCACGAAAGCGGAAAACCACCGCAGCAGAAATCACCGCAGAAATGAATACACACCTCCAGGAACCTGTGTGCAAGAAGACAATCCGTCGTTACCTGCATAAATCCAACATCCGTGGCAGGGTTGCTATACCGAAGCCTTTCATCAGTAGTACAAATGCCTCTAAGCGGGTTCAGTGGTGCCGGACGCATAAAACCTGGACGTTGGATGACCTCAAACGCGTCATATTCTCGGACGAGTCCAGCTACACTGTCTTCCAAACAACAGGGAGGGTATTCGTCTGGAGGAGCCCCTCTGATGCCTACAACCCAGACTGCTTGGCACCCACAGTCAAACACGGAGGTGGATCAGTAATGGGTGGATCAGTAATGGTCTGGGGTGCAAACTGTGCAGGACCTCTACCGATCCTTCCCAAAACGTGTTGCTGCTGTGCTGGCTGCCCACGGTGCCCCAACACCTTATTAAATAAAGATTTTGGATTTCTACCAGGTGTTTCAGTTTCAATGTCCAATACCTGTATGAATGATTCAGACATTTCTTTAATTTTAGAAAAAAATTAATCTCTAAACAGGCTTAACCTGTAATCTATTAAAAAAAAACAAAATAAAAACACGTCACGGCACAGTTTAGGAATTCTCTAAGTATGTAATAATTTCATTTGTTTCTGCTGTTTGTCGGAAGAGTTAGCTGCACAAAACTGACGTGAGTGTAGTTCGCACCGCGCTGAACTGATCGCATTTGTACAAAGAATTTTTTTTTACTAATTCTCAACATATCTATTAAAAAACCAGTTGATTTCGATAAATTTCAACGTATTTTTTATAGTCGATTTCAGAGAATACAATTTTTTGAGTTGGGACAACGAACACATAGCCCACCACTTAATTAGTGGTCGGCTAATAAATAAGTTAGATTTAGAACATAGTAGATTTAGAAAATATAAAAGAACCCTATCTTCTTTCTTGTCTCATCATTTTCGATCGAATGATATATCACACGCCGTATGTTGCCATAGGTCGAAAGACCAAATGAATGCCACCCCCACAACTCGGACCCCCTGGGACAATTTGGCCCAAACTTCATAGGAATGTAGATTTTGCCTCGGTGAGTATGCATATTGAATTTCACTCTTTTACATATCTAAATACCACATAGATCACTTGGTCTCCTCTAACTCCCACCCCCGTATTTCCGATCCTAGTGGGCTAATTAAAACCAAACTAAATAGTGAAGGTGCACATGCCCATAGTAAGCTACATTCCGTGCATTAAGTTATATGCTGTTTTCTTTGCACTAGTTTCGTTTTCTTTTACATTCGTCTCTTGTTGGTAGAAAAGCTTGGCTTTAAGCTGTAAGGCAGCGACGTTGCGCATAGGAGTCTCGGTTTTAAACATTTGCAATTTCTGAAGTAATAACGACAAATTATGGGGGGTCGGTAAAAGAAATCGAGATAGCATTGACGTTTTTGCATTAACGAGTTTTAATTTTATTGGCCGGATTAATTTTAGAAATAATTGCGCTGCTCTGGAAATCATTTGTTTAAGAGATTTAGAGAGCAAGATGCAAGAGAAGGAACGAAACCACAAGAACAAAGGGAAAAGGAAGAAAAGTGCGTAGGATGGGGGAGGGAGGGAGGGAGGGAGGGAGGGGGCGAGGAAGAATAGGCGTGGGTGGGATAGTGAATAGAGAGAAAAAGATCAATTTCAATCTGAAACTCGTCTGTCTGCTTGCTTTTCTTGGGGGTTTCCGTTTTGGTAGCGTGGCGCGTGGCGTGCGTGCGCTGGCTCGAATCGCCCTGCCAAGGAACGACCCCGGCTCATGCCTTAATCCCCTTATTGATTTTCACCAAATCTCTTTAAATTGAAAACAACGATGCGGGGATTGGAGAGCGCCCGTTTAATCCGTGCCAGCGCCATTTTCATGAGGAAGCAATCTAGCCGGCATTAGGGACGGACCCGAAATCCAAACGGCTCGGCGTCAACCGACCCGACATCGACGGGGGAAACCTCTTTCTTTCTCTTTTTCTTTTCTTTTCTTTTTTTTTTAATATTTTTTCTCCTCTCTTTCTATTTTTTAAAAGCCTCCTCCATCTCTTTGCCTGACTGACAATTTCTGAACTCTTAAGAAAACCTTGGTTTGTGGGGGTCAATTTCTGCGACTTTCTTTTCCCTCGACCTTTGTAATGGATTTGCAACTTCCTATGACCTTCTTCCTATGTTTCAAGTATTATTACCCATAATTCTGTACGCCCTGCTGCGATAATGGCTGCTGCCATCCATTAAGATTGAGTTAGATTTCAGTGGCATTCAAAGGTCAGATGCTAACCTTTATTAATATAATTTTTTAAAAGTATATATTACATGAAAATTTTAATTATAATGAAACGTAATTTATCTAAAAATACGTATAAGGGAATCCTCGTTTTTATAGAACTTTCCATCTCACTCCAATATTCCCTCCCAAGAAAGCTTTAATAAACAGAAATTTGGTCTTTTTGTAGTTTTACAAACACTTCCAGCATTCCTACGGGATTACGATATTGGACCATTCCTCCTGGAGTTTCTAATTGTTATGGGACGAACATCCCGGGACCCAATCGGCGCTCCAGTTCATCTCGAAGGTTCACAATATGATTCACGTCGAGGATGAGGATGCCAGTCAGTGTGGTAATGTTATTGTCCACAAACCACGCAGTTACAGTAGCAGCCTTGTGGCCCTACTGAAAGAGACACGGGCCCATTCTATAAAAACTCCACAAGATAGGTAGCATTTCATTGTCCAAAATGTCCAGATATCTTTTGGTAAAAGTCGTTCTCCGGACATCTGACAGATGGCGGTTTATGCCTGTTATTTTTCGTAGCACTCTAAGAACTTTGAATTTGGTTGGTCGTCAACTTCGGTCGGCTGGATCTCAATTTGGTATCATTAACTGTTGACTTAGTATGTACGCACGGACAGACCTGCAACATGGCACCCAATCAGCCTCTGTTAATTTCCTTCAAGTGCACTACTCATTTGGCACTGCTTACTTTGTTACTGGGGGGTGTCTGGAGAGCGCTATATGAGGGTCTCCATGAAATTTTAATGTTAGGACTAAAAGGTAACTGATTGGTAATCCGAGTTAGTGATTGGTGAAAAAGCCTTACTCTCCGAGGAAGACTTTCCAGAAGATTTTCGTAGCAGATAGCTTCAGGAATTTTCTCCCATTCTTTTCGCAAAGCGTTGATGCGCTCAATTACAGATGTTGGGTGATGTGGCCTAGCCCGTAGTTCTCCTGCAGAGACTATACAGGCCAGCCCATTTCTTCCATTGTTGGTCTCCTCACAGATGCAGTTGGTTAAAGCATCTATTGTGCGTACTATTCAGTTTCCACTGTTACGCGCTACCGCAGTTACACACGAATTGTTCGGCGAGTTACACACGAATAGATTAAAGTTAGTAATACGTTATTAAAGTCTAATGTTTTATTTGTACAAAAAGTTGGTTTTATTATCTCTATAAATTTAAAATGAGTTTAGTCTCCTTATAATGGGGAAAATCGTGAAATAATAAAAACAAAAATTAAAATTAAAGTCACCAATCTTGAAGAAACTTGGGAGATGAAAGAAAACTCAAGGATGTAGTCTATTGAAAATGTTGTTGATGGTAGAAATAAAACCAGTCTATTAAGGATGTAGATGAAGTTCTTGTGCAGATAATGTTGATAAGGGAAAATGATAATCTTGATCCAAATTTTTGGGATAAATTTCATATAAAAACGTTTTCGAGAATTTTTTCTCATCATCAGTTGATTAAATATTTGAATGTTGAAAACAGTTGAAATAAGAATTTAACTATTGATGTAAAGGTGATGAAGCTAAGTTGATGAAAAAATCTTACATCCCCGAAATATATTCCTACAAATTTAAAAAAAGTTAACCTGAACCTATTAAAAAACAAATATCCAATTACTTTAATAGACAAAATTTTAATAGATGCGTTTACAAACAATACAACAAAAAACTATACCAATTCAACAAGAACAACAAAAAAGATATTCAATACAATACAATAATAAAATATTAGAACCAATACCAAACATAAAAATCATACCAAAAATAACAAATAACATTACTAAAACATTAATAACCACCACCAACCTAAAAACAACAATCAATCAAAATAATAGCACAAATATCAATTTCAAAGAAATACGTCAAAATAATAAAGAAAAATGGTACACTAGAAATAGAATTTATTGTAAAAATTGTGAACATATCTACACAGGTCAAACTAAACGACAATTAGAAATAAGATTAAAAGAACATGAAAGAGCACTTCGCCACAAAGACAAAAACAACCATTTAGTAAATCATTGTATCAAAGAAAACCACACACCACACTGGAATAACACAAAAATCATTGGAAAAGAAGAAAATTATAAAAAAAGATTAATTAAAGAAACAATAAATATCATTACAAATAACAAAAATTTAGCCAAGCCATCAATAGAGATAAACAATAAATGGACACTACTTTTAAACAACAATCACCCTAGCCAACAATCATAACCAACAATTACAATCAACTTAGCTTCATCACCTTTATATCAATTGTTAAATTCTTATTTCAACTGTTTTCAACATTCAAAAATATTTAATCAACTGATGATGAGAAAAAAATTCTCGAAAACGGTTTTATATGAAATTTATCCCAAAAATTTGGATCAACCCTTCAAAATTTCATTTGTACTTCAAGATTATCGTTTTCCCCTATCAACATTATCTGCACAAGAACTTCATCCTCATCCTCAATAGACTGGTTTTATTTCTACCATCAACAACATCTTCAATAGACTTTCATCTCCCAAGTTTCTTCAAGATTGGTGACTTTAATTTTAATTTTTGTTTTTATTATTTCACGATTTTCCCCATTATAAGGAGACTAAACTCATTTTAAATTTATATTAATCATTTAAACTCCTTAAATCAATAATTATTATCTCTATATTTTCAAACCCGTTCATCCGTTAGGCAGATCCAAATGGTATATTTCCTAGACATCATAGACATTGATTTAGAGATGTGTCCAGAAACATTTGATCACAGAAGACATGATTATAGCTGCCGCCACATAAGCTGATCCACATAAGCTGATGACGTCATTTCTAACGCCGGCGTTTCGCTTTATTATTAAAAAATGTAGAAAAAGAAAATAAATATTGAATGCACCCCTTATTACAAGAAGGTCAAGGTAAAGAGATGTTCAGAATGTTTTTCGTGGATTTGCGAAACTATGAATGACGAGATGCTGATGTATTGAGAACAAGCTAAGGTTTTAATGACAATCAAGTCCAAGAAGAAGCGAGACTTCTTGCAAGAATCCTTTTGCGCGGTCTATTTTCATGTTTGTTTGTTTCGTGGGAAATCTTAGTGAAATCTGGCGGTCTGACTTCTAAAACGCGAAACTTTATGTAGCTCCTTTCTTCGCACCGTCCTCGGATCGGTCGTGATTGTTTATTTCAAAGAGATAAACAAAGAACGCGATTGGTAAGAGGTGGTTGCTCCCACGGTGAGAATACCTCATAAGAAACGAGCCTTCTCGGTGGTTGCGGAACTTCTCGATCCTCGAATGCATCTCTCTTGGGCTGTAACAATTTCGGATACACTCCAGCAGGTACCCTGAAACTCCTTACTGTTTTTTTACTGTTTTTTTTTAAAGACTGGGGGGCTGCGCCGAGTAATTATATATACCTGATATAAGTGATATATACCGAGAAATTGAATGTCCAGTCCAATTGAATTGTCGCGAAACCTGTAACCGGCCGGGGGGAAACCAACTGCCCCCTGTAACCAAATAGGTTGGGGTATATATCAGTTCGTTAGAGGGGGGGTCTGGGGGAGGCAGCCCCCAAGTCTTTAAAAAAAAAAAATTCACTCCGAGAAAAAAAAAAAACAGTAAGGAGTTTCAGGGTACCTGATTGAGTGTATCCGAAATTGTTACAATCTTTCTCTTGACTTTCTAGCGTCCGACAACAGACAAATAGTCGACACTGCGTAAAAGGTATACGGTAATTTTTAATTTCATATATTTTTTTTAATATTTTTCCTGTTGATGAATAAAACGAAGTTAATTTTAAAAAGTCACTTAATTTGATCATGATGCCTTTAATTCTATGTAAAGGGTTTTTATTTTGGAATGATGTGATCCTAATTAATTAATTTAATGTCCACTTGAGCTTATTAAATTATATTTTCATTGGCGTCGCAGTAATTCAATTCACTTAGGTTGACCCTACTTTTGCTGAGATTTTTGTTTTGGTTTACTGAATTTTAACTTTTTTTTCATATAAATTTAGTGAAGTTTGTTTTTCATACACTTCTTTGACATTTTTTGTAATGGAAATAAAACCTGTCAGATAATAAATAATATTACATATCCAAATGTACATATCTATGATAAATAAAAACATGCCATATTGATCAAACGTGATACCATAATAAGATGTCACCTATGCGACATAACTCTAATTCTGCAAATACCCCGTTCAATTGTAGGTGGCATAATCAAGTGGAATTCTCAAGAGGAACGTCAATGAAACCGCAAAGTATTAAGCCAAAGCAAATGACAGACACGATAGCTGAAATCATTGTTACAGCGTTCCGAAATGCCACTGCAAGTAACGACAGTATAATCACCATTCGCCAATAGGAACTCAGAATACCATGTTTTAAATTACTGTGCTGCTGTTCCTTATCTCCATATCAAACTCATCGAAACTGGTCCATTGAAACACTGGAAATAAGTCTTATGGAACGACGAATCTTGTTTATACACTTTTGCAGTTGGATGGTCGAACTTGGTGAGATTTGCTTATATTTACCATGAACTTTACCATCTGTCTATATATATAAAGAAGGATGTTTGTTTGCTTGTGAGTTTGTTTGTTTTTTATACAAATCTACAGTTTTATTCCGATCTTGATAAAATTTCTCATACATGACCTTCAAAGCATGAGGAAGATTACTGTCTACCTCAGATTTCGAAAAAATAACAATTATTGATAAAAAAAAATCGATATTCATGGTCATGGCAGGGCATATTAATGAGAAATATCTCATGACCAACAATGCAATACAAAGTTTTTGCAACAATAAGTATCAACAATGGTATCAACATGCAATTCACAAACACTCTGCACGGACCAACAAGGCAAATAAAAGTTTGTGCGACAATAGGTATCAACAAAGGTGTCAATACGCAATGCACCAACACTATGCAAGGATCAACAATATATGTCTCATGACCAACAATGCAAGGCAAAGTTTGTGCAATATAGAATTCAATGCATAGAATTCCTGTTATTCAGGCTTTTCTTAGAAAAGAGAATTCTTAATACTTAACAATTTCTTGTAAATGTTCAGTAACTGGAGACGATGAGTTAGCAGACTATTGAGAAAGAGTGAAAGACGATAGAGGAAGCACTCCTTTAGCTCCGTGCTGTATTGAGCAAATGGTAAGCAAGTAAATAGAAGAATCGGCGACCGCTAGAGTACACAAACTGATGAATGGCCAATTTTTGCTTCAAGACATCGAAAGAAGAAAGGAAATTGCAACAACATCAAGTGTACATCTAAAGTAAGATTACGTGAGTAAAAAATTATTTAGACTAGAAGGTATCCTTGGAGACGTCCATCCATTGTGAGCCTTTAAAAATTTTTTTTGCGGTAAATCAAGTCCCGGTGTATCACCTAGAATGGATTTTTTTAGTGAAGAGGTAAATTCCTGTCTTTCGGATTTATCTTAGAATGGTTAGTCCCTTCGCTCTATATTGTAATGATTGAGTTATTATTTAACCAATTTGGAGGTTTAATTTAGCTTTTTGAGGTTGTTCTGTTTACCTACAAGCATAATTATCCCGGGCAACGCCGGGTCCTCTGCTAGTACTTAATAAGCTAGGGAAAGTTTGGAGACTTCTAATATAATAGGAGAGTAAATATGATAGACGAATCTTACAGTTCGTCTATATGTCCATAGTTGATGACAGAGCAGACACCAATCCTGTATTCAAGTTCTTGCCATATGATCCCAACATCTACTAGTCGATGCCAGCGACTGCATGAGTGATCCTCCCACGAAAACATAAACTTTGACGTAACCCATAAGGAAAAAAAATGTGGAGGACGCGGAAGAAGAGGAGGAGCATGTCCACGTTTTCGTTATTACTGCCCTCCAGTGGTTAAATCTCTAAGTATGCCACGGTGCTTGTCTATGCAAATTTGAGAGATTCTCTATCTGCTGTCTGTCATTAACTTCCTAAGAATCATTCTGTATATTCATTATAATGTAGTGAAAATCATTTGAAAATTCGAACCCTGTTATTACGATGTTATTATTCGTATTATCCGGGATTCGTATTATCAGATAATGAATGGAAACCCCAATGGTACAGTGTCATGAATCAAGCCTCAGACCAGATTGCTAAAAATTCTCGTCAATCGTTTATTTAAGATAAATATTTGGTAAATAAGTTTATTTGCATCAATAAATATACTTGTTTGTTAAAGATACATACACTCACCAAGTTTAAAAAAGCCCGCCACGTGGCTCGCGTGCACGCTAGATGGCAGATCTGTGACAGCACTCTACAAGATGGCGGCAATTCAGGAGAAGAGTTTTTGTGTGTTAGAATATGGGAAGTGTTCGTCGGTTATGAGAGTTTTCAGCGTGCATTCGTACACAAATACGGAAAAGCTGCGCTAGGTTACCAGAGCATTTTGCGTAAGTTTCGTCAGTTTCGTACTGATACTTGTCTGTGCACGGGACGACCGCGTGTCTCGGAGGAAATCCTGGAGCGCGTGAGACAGAGTTTTGTGCTCAGCCCATTATAAAAATCAACCGCTCGTGCAAGCCCATTATAAAATTCAATGTGGAATGATTTGCGGCGGCGTTTGCATTTCAACCCTTACCGTTTGCAACTGTTACAACACCTGACTCCATATGATTATGCCCGCCGATTAGAGTTTTGTACCCGAATGTAGCAAGCTATGGAAGATGATGATGCTGATTTTGCAGGGACATTGATATTCAACGACGAGGCGACTTTCCATCTGTCGGGAAAGGTGATTCGTCATAATGTGAGAGTGCGGGGTACTGAATTGCCACATGTCCGCCAAAAGTGAATGTCTTCTGTGTCATATCGAAGACAAAGCTGTATGGCCCGTCTTTTTTCATCGAGCAGACGGTGACAAGTCTTCTTATACCTGGATATGTTGCATACCCCGACTTCTGACTCCTTGAGGACGGGGCTCCACCTCACTGGAGCGCAATTGTCCGCGCTTTTCTCAACAGAGAACTGCCACATCAGTGGATAGGACGCACTGGTCTGGTTGATGATCCTCTGTTGCCATGGCCACCCAGGCCGCCAGATTTCTGTGATTTCTTCCTGTAGGGTTATGTGAAGGACAAAGTTTATGTATCAACAATGCTGCAAGAACTGCAAGAACGCATCACTGCTGCTGCGACGGACATTGACGGAAATATGCTAGGAACGTAAGGGCGCAACTGGGTTACCGGTAGGATGTGTGTCGGTTGACCAAGGGCGCACACATTGAACATTTGTAGAATGTACCAGAACTTGGTGAGTGTATATATCTTTTCATGTACCACCCGTTTACCACCCCATGTGGGGAAACGTGTCTGTCTGTCTGTCCAAAACTCTAACTCCTCCAAGGCTATGAAAGATTTTCATAATCTGTTTTCGTCATTCGATGAACATGGTTCATGGCACGAACCACTCACAAATATTATCCAAATCGCTTCAATAGCACGTGCACAAATGGTACCTTCACGACCCCACCTACCAATTTTCTATGGGAAGATATAGTAAGTAATACATCAAACAAATTATAATGACGAAATAGAAGCGGTTATTAATTACTATTTTCGCCAATTGATAAATATGGTTCCGGTAATGAACCATTTTGAAAATGGTTGTAATCGAAACAATGGCACGTGTTCTAATGGTACCCTTATGACATTCTCAAAAATTTTCAATGATAAGATATGGCATGTAATATATCAAACGACTTGGAATGATGGGTCATGAATGAATTTGAAGTAAAATTAATGATAATCCAAACTGGTTCAAAGGTACGTGGTTTAATGGTATCATTATGCGCATTAGAAATTTTCAATGTTAACATAGGGCGGTTGAAAAATATAGTCATGTTCAATGTTCGGAATGTTTTGATCAGAGAGTATATACAATACAAAAAAAATCAAATTATAAACATTCGTATGAAATTTGCAAAATATCCGTTATAAAATTTCATTTTTTATTTGTCATTATATCTATTATTTTATTAAACAAAGCAAGCGTTTGCATAAACAATAAAATATTTAAAAATGCCTCTTGAATATTAAAAACATTTTTTTTACGCATTTTAGATTCTTCGTACTTAATTGACACTCTAAAAGCTCATTGAAAAAGCATTTTGTAATGATAATGGTTTCCGTCCCTCCCCCCAGTCCAAATCCCCTGAGAATTTAACGAAAAATGGGTGTTTTATTATTTACTTTTTATTATTTCATTGCGCAACTTCATCCGCCTTTTATTGGAATTTTGCAAATTATTTTCGATGGGTGTTCCCATTTTTTCTTCTTCCTCAATTTTTAAGGAGGGGAAAAAAAACCAACTTTGTTCATTGCCTATCCCATTCCATCGTTATCGAGATATTGCCAATTATTATGTAAAAAATTAAGTTAGTGGGGAGGAAAATTCACTTACATAAAAACCCTTGCTGTTTCCATGGTTGCCCTAATGAAAAATGTCTTCGTTTTTCGCTTTGATTTCATATAATGAATGGGAGAGGATTCTTCGAAGGAGGAAAAAAAAAAAAGTTGATGACGTAATTGATCCTATTCTCCTTCGACTCATCATGTTTGAATGCATTAGAAATTAAGATTTTTTTTTATTTTTAAGTTGTTTTTTTTTCTTGTTAAATAGCGCGAAAGTTTCAATCAATTATTGCGCGCATCAATATTTATTATTGCGAGCAGGCGATTTGCTTTCAAGCAGACGATTTGAGTAGAGATTTGAAAAAACGTTTTTACACCTGTATTAGCAAACTAAAGCCTGTTTTCCATTTAAGCAACTTTTGGGCGTGTTTTAACTTATTTTTGTCTACGTTAACATCTACTTGTTGAAACAAGCGATTAGCTACTAGGACTTAACAAATTGTCTAAGAGTAATTAGTTATGGATATTGTTAGGCTTAACAGCAATATTTTTGATAACAATAAGTCTAACAACTGGTAAGGAGTTGGTTTATATATTACAAGCTATATCTTAGCATTGAAAGTTTCTAAGGTAACATATCAAAAAAGGCGGGAACCTCTAATCCACAAGGAGATTTGAAATACCGATTACGTGTCATATATTGGCTGCAAAGTAGCCATCTTCAGCGATGAGAGACAGAAGCCAGCTAAAGAAAACTTTTCTTTATTTGACTTGGTAGCCGAAATACATTCACGGTATTTCAAATCTCCTAGTAGATTAGAGGTTCTCTCCCTTTTTGGATTAATGGGTCTCTCTATTCCACAATGTTAGCTTAATTTTTGTAAGGTAATAAAAGGTACCATTAGAACACGTACTACTAAACTAAATCCCACTATCGTTAATTACTCGTTATATTCACTCATAAAACACTGTTACGAGTGGTTTGATACATTTCATGCCATGTCTTAGCAATGAAAGTTCCAAATATACCGTATGGTACCTTTAGGACACGTGCTATTGAACCTGTTCCCATATTTATTGATTGGTAAAAACAGAGTGTGAAAAAGATAATTCGTTTTCAAGTTATTGTAATAAATAATAAGCTCCCTACGAATAAAGAAATTCTTTTGGTTTAGGCACTGATCTCCCGTTTTCTATAATCGTCTGTCACGTGCATCCTACACGCGCACCATCTCAACACATTTAAAGCACGCGCAGAGCCGAACCAAAGTGCTCAGCACGCGTTTACCCCAATGCAAGGATGATTTGTCTCTTCCAGTAATTCACTACACGCACTCTCTCTGTGCAGTAGAATCTATTGCAACGCAATGGATTGTTGAAATTTTGCAATCGCCATACTTACTTATTTTTCAAACCCGCTTATCCGTTAGGGTCGCAGGGGCAGCAGCCCTATGGAGGATCTCCAGCGATCGCGATCTTCCGCCATCAGGCGCATGTCCTCCCTGGTAATATCCAAGCGACTCGAACCCAGATTCTCCATGTAGTCTAGCCACCTGGTATCCACCGACCCCTTGGTCTCTTACCCACCGGCTTGGAAAATAACAACTGCCTAGGAAGACTAGTTTGCGGCATCCGTATCACGTGGCCATACCAACGCAACTGAGATCTCTCAATGCGGAGAAGTAGCGGCTCAACACGTAAAGATTCCCTTATTGTGCCTCTGTACACTCTATCTAGTAGGGCAACACCTGCCACACCTCTCAGAAATCTCATTTCGGCCGCTTGTACCCGCGATCGCACTCTTTCGGATATTCCCCAAGCCTCATGACCATAGGTGAGAATGGGGACAAAGATAGATTTGAAGACGGAGAGCTTGGCTTTGTTACCCAGCTCGCGTTTCGTTACCACGGATCGCCACAGTTCACGTCTGACAGCTTGCTGCACCGATCCGGCATCCAATTCTTTCTCCTGCCGCCAATCACTCGTGAATGCAATCCCGAGATACTTGAATTTCTCCACCTGTCTCAATGAGGCTTCCCTAACATGGAGAGCGCACTGAGCAGGCTGTCTTGAAAGGACCAGAATCTCGGTTTTAGCCACACTGATCTTCATCCCAGCTTCTTCACATTTGGACAGATTGTCATTGACATCATTGTCTGACGCTACGTCGGCGGTAAAGTTGAATCAACCTCAACTCTAGACGGTAGCGGTTTTTCCGCCGCTGTTCCGCGCTAATGGTAACCGGTCTTTAACCTCCTGTCACCTGAGCACATGAAGTGTTGTTTCTTCTGGTTGTCGTATGTTGGCGTGCATTAGCATCTGTAGAAGTTCATCTTTTCATTAGCATACAGTGAAATTCTAGATTGTATTTCATATAAAAGCTTGTATCTTGCAGATTGTAAACAAAACAAGTCGGAAAACAGTTAGCTCCCTGTAGGCGGCCGCGTCTTTGGCAACAAACTCCTCTCTGATGGATATAAATAGGTCAGGGAGAAGTTGATAAGAAGTGTGCTACGTGAGTCCACCTACGCATGTCCGGTGATAATTCCGAACCAGATCCAAAGTTCCGTTCCAGCCCAATTCTGTTGTCCCAATTACTCAAGTCTCATCTTATAAATCTCAGATGTACAGTGATGGCCAAATATTTACCACCCCTATTGGTGCTTATATTGTTTGTTAACAGCCCTTTTGACATCGATCCATAGCATTTCTATGAGGTTCAAATCTGATGACTGAGCAGGCCTTTCCATAACTTGGATATGATTTGTCTGTAATCATTCCTTCAAAAGCCTGCTAGTATGTTTCTGGTAGTTATCGTGCTGGAATGACCATGTAAGGGGCAGGTTATCATAAGGAAGCATAATGTGCTCAAAGAGCTGTAGCTTTGTCTCATCCGACCACAGCACGTTTTCCCGCTGTTGTGTTGTCCAATTGAGATGGGCACGAGTAAAAGCTAACCTAGCTTTCCTGTTCTTTAATGACACAAGAGGTTTCTTTCGTGCCACTCGACTAAACTGGTTTAATCGTCGACGAATAGTACGAGAACTAATGCTAACATGATTATGAGTAGACAGTTCACCTTGAACCATTGTTGAAGTTAAGGATCTGTCTTTTTTGGAGAAACGATAAATGATACGGTCGAAGTGCGGGATTAGTTTTTTAGGTCTTCCTGGTCTTGCGTAACCATCTAGTTTGCTCACGGAGATCTAGCGATATGTTTTATTGGGGAGTTGAGGAATGGGGCGTCGTGTGAAAGAGGCCTAATGGTCATGTTTACCCAAATCTGCTAGAGCGTTAAACCAATTAGGAAGATTTTTCATACGTTTCTGTAAAGCATACACATGCAATTTTGTGCCTTTCCTCATTTAGAACATTGCCAATTCAGAGACAGATATCGAATTGGATGAAGATCGGGACTCTGAAAGCCAAGTTCTTCCACGCCCATTTTATGAAACTATAGTCTTAGGCCTCTTTCAGAAGATGCCACCAGAGTCGCGCCACCATCCTTTTTGGTGGCGTGTTCAGGTTTTCCTGCCTCCAACGCGGCAACCGAAATGAGTTTCCCTCTGTTCAGGTTGCCGCGAACGAATCTTTACTAATGGAAACCCCCTTTCCTCAACTCCCCAACAATGGTGGTGGCGCGTGTTCGTGTGAAAGGTTCTACTGTGAGCAGTGTAACGACGTGGCCGCGCCACCAACTTGGTGGCTGGAAGAATCGCGTCTGGAGCACATTACCTCTTCTGGTCGCGCGTCCACTGGCGCCACCACCACGTGTGAAAGTAACAACCTGGCCACGCCACCGTGGACGGGTCGTGTGAAAGGGGCCTTAGGGGTCTAGCTTCGATATTTTATATCCTTTCTCTGTGATCAATGAAAGAGGAGGGGCTTATCACTGTTCTCAATTATCAAATAATTATTTTTTAACGAAGCGTACGCACCTCATCCAACTTGGCACCGGACCCCATCCTTGCCTCGCGCTTTTTAGGGTGTGGTGTATTTGAAATTGATTTTGTGTGATAATTCCCGAGTTTGTTCTTCACGAGGAGTAAAGACAGAAATGACGTTCAGAGGACTCTGGCGTGTTAGGATTGTAAAAGAAGAGCAACTTCTTTGAATTTTTTTGCCACGTGACGAAAGCATCTATGCCTGGGGTCTGGGAGGATTTTATGCATAAAAAGAGATTGAAAGTGAGGAATAATGCTGGATAGGATTGTAGGGAGGAGGTTGGGAAATGGGATGGGGTTGAAAATCCTCGCCACCCTTCCTCCTCTCTGATACACGTGGAAGGCAAAGCAGCTGGGCTTTGGATTTACTAGCAGGAGATCAAAGCCCGCCGATAAACCCCTTGAGTAGAGAGAGAGAGAGAGAGAGAGAGAGAGAGAGAGAGAGAGAACCGCCTCTAGTTCTCCCTCCTTTTAACCCACACACATACATACACGCGCACACAGAGAAACAGTGGGCTTGTTTTACCCTTCCATCCTTATACCCCCCCACTCTACCCATCCTTTCGCTCTCATGTCCAGTAGCGCTCGCTCTCTCTCTTTCTCTCTTTCCATCGGGTTCCTCACGCGATCGAATGTCACGGCCTCAGCCAAGCGGCTCTTGTTAAATTTAATCGCCTGAAATCTGCTTAAACCGTGATCCGTTCCGATAGGATTAAAATTTCCCGTCTATCATCTTTTCGGCCGCGCGTTCCTGACAAAGGCACAAGGCCTGGTGCGCCCGTAGTGAGACGGCTAATTTCGTTAGCATTAGGACTTTAGGCCTTTCCGAAAAGCCCCACCCTCTCCCTCCACCAAACCTCACATTACTCCCATACCCCCCTTTTACATTACCCCCTCTTCTCGTTCCATTTATATTATTTCCCCCCTCCGTGGTGGGTAGCCTCCAATCGCAACGAGCGCGCATCGTTATAGGGGGAGACTGAAAGTTATCACGATATGACCTGTTCTTTAATTAGAAAGCATTTTTAAAGCTGGCACTGGTATAGAAAAGAAGCGCTCTATGCTCAATTGACTTAGCGCCTACGTTTGTCGTTCAACAGAGACTTAAATTATTATTTTATACGCTATTCCTTAATTGTTTATGCTTCTAAGAATGTTTCAGGGAAACTAATGTAGAATAAATTCATTGTAACCAATTTGAATATGCAAAGTTGTAAGCATGCTTTGGTGCTGACGTCAATGCACACATAATAAGAGGACATTTCAATTAGTACTTCAACACTAGCATCAAAACATACCATTCAGGGGTACAATCTGAACTGTTTTCGCGGAGACCCTCCAGGGGTGTGTATTCGTAATATTTTTTGAATTATAATAGTTTATTTAGTTTAATTAATAGAATGCAATGCATCCATCTGGGGCCGGTATGGCAAGAGGCCGACGAGTTAGGTCCCCGGATGGGATATGGTGACTGCTGTAAGATAGTCACAGTTGCCGGGACTGACGGCTTTACGTGCCCTCCGAAGCACGGGGGTGGGGGGTGAAGATCGTATGTCGCTAATGGTCACCCATCCAGTGACTAGCTGTGACTGATGTTTCTTAACTCTAGTGTGCACATTTCATTATAGAGTTGTGTTTTTTTAGTAGAATCACGTGTCTACGTACACAGCGTTTGTTTATTGTTGAACGGCTCACTGTACAAGTGGTAGACGGGGCAACAAAAAAGGGAAACGTATGCTGTATGACCCAAAGTGTGCCTTATTGGAGAGTCCTAACGGCAAAAGGAAAAGGTCGTTAATTGACCCCTTGAAACAGGGATGCATTCTCTTCTGAAAGTGCAGACAAGAAACTGAAAGCACTGACATTCCGCAGTGGTGAAAGATGATCTTAATGTTCAGATGACCAGGCAAGACTTGGAGCTTGCTAATCAGATACTAAGTATCGCGGGTAGACAGTTAAAACGGTTACTTTTCAGGCTTCTCACTGTGCTTTCCATAACTCGCTGTGAGGCTGAATGGGCGTTTAGCACATTATGCAGAGTCAAAACTCATCGTGAGATCAATTGAAGACCAAAAGTGTGTTATCGCTTACCAGGTTTTTCACGAAAGTTCGGGATGTTACCATGCAAAATTGGTGACCCCTCCGCCTCTGTTGGTAATATTTTGAAGTATTATTATTGATGAAAACGATCCTTGTAGAGAGTAACATCTATTGGGTGCATTGACTCAAAACCGACTGGAATGGCGCTTACCAGGTTTTACAACCGAGGTCTTCAATTATGACAAATAATCGTTTAAATCGTTTAGCGTTGTCAACAACTGGTTCCAAAAGCATGAGGATTCATTCACGCACTGGAACTGGCCTCAATCCCATTGAAAATCTGTAGGATATCCTAGAGAGTTCATTGAGAAATGAACCAACATTTCCTTCTTCACTGGGCAATCTTGGCGGAAAATTGATGTTATTGTGGCCACAAATAAGGGTCGAGATCTTCCAGGAGTTGCTACAATCAATGCGTGCTGTCATTCGTGGGAAAGGTGGTCCTACAAAATATTACTGCGTGCGATTTTTTTTTTTGGTCAGGCAGTGTACATAAAATGTAAATTTAAACATAAAATCGGTCAACGAAGGAATAGTCTTTGGTGCCAGAATAAAAAGAAACTTAACTAAGCGACTTGGTCCTATTTTAGCCCTTAGTCTTGTTTTTAACTGAAATCAAGTTAGAAGCCAGGGGCAAAATCCTGGCAACGCCACTGAATACCTAAATTGTAATTTTGGGTGACCACATTCTAAAATGTGGATCAATGTAGGGCTTCCATACTTTCACAAGTGAAACAAAATGCGAGTGAAATCCACAGGGTAATGTTGAAAGCGTAGGGTGCTCGTTGTCTGGACCGTAGAACATCTCGAGGTGTTATTCTACTTGACGCATGGCTTACCCCTTTTCTCCAAAAGAGAAGAGATTTCATTTCAAAATGAGGTTTTTGGTAGTTTTTCCACGCAAAAAGCACACCAAAGTGCTGTTTTCCTTGATTGTTCATCTCTTTGACGCGAGAGCTTCTTAAACAGCCAAACTGAGACCTTCTACAAAGATGGTCTCCAACAACTTATCCGTCGCTTGGAAAAACACGTCTGGTGTAGATTGTAATGTTTACTCTACCTCTGAAGAAATTGAGGAATTTGGCTGGAAGGTATTCAAACATCCACCCTACAGTCCAGACCTCGCACCTTCTGATTATAACCTTTTCGCACTAATGAAGAAACAGGTAAAACCTGAAGCTTTCTTGTGCATTGTTTCATTTCTGCTTATTAGTAAACATGTTGCCACAAAATGTTTTGTTCGTTACTTTTCGATCCACAATTTTGGGTTAGATGATATCCAACTTTTTTGAGGTCTAGATGATGTCCAAATTGATGCGAGTTTTAATGATGATGATGACGTTGAAACACAGATATGGCTTCAAACAGATGAAAGTCTGGCCAGGACTCTACGGTTGTTGCTGGGGGACTTCCCAGCTATATTCGGCAGATTTTTCTCTGATGTGTTTTGGAATACCTCGCTGCTCTTCGATAGGAGAGGAATAGAGCACAGACGCAATTTTTGTTTTGTAGTTCACAGTTTTGCCCAAACGGAACAGCAACGCCGAACTTACTTTCTAATCGTCTTTAATTTTCTATGACGTGATGTTTAAAACTTTGTTTAGCCAAATCTCAATGAAATAGCAAATAACTGTGCGTTACTTATTAAAACGCCCTCGTATCAATTACGTTTGAGCACATTTGTTCAATTCTGTCGATTAATTTTCGTGCTATTGGTGATCGAAGCTGCCAGATTCGGGTATATTTGTTTTAAGAGTTCAAACATTCGCAAATGTGCAGCTATGGGCTGCAAGAAGCGTGGACAAATGATGGGGGCATGAACACTAGGCCCAAAGATTTTTCAAAAAATTTAAATTCGGAGATATAAACTTTAAAGATAAACCGCGCTCCGGACGCCCATCGGAAGTTGATAATAAGCTTTTAAACCAGAGATCCAGGCTTAGAATTGTTCACAAAATTGTTTGTGAACATTTGCAGCAAATTTTAAAGCGCGCAAAATGGAAAAAATGGGTACCACCAAGAGTTGAGCAAAGACAGCAACTCACAACGTTTGTCCAATTTTTCCTCACTCACTTTACAGATTTTAACGAGTGAAGGACGTCAAAGCGAAACTCGATTTCCTC
>JAHWFO010030585.1:2447359-2463915 GCA_023313115.1 Rhysida immarginata | reverse complement strand
TTAACGAGTGAAGGACGTCAAAGCGAAACTCGATTTCCTCCCATGTTCGGGCTAGCATTTCGGGGGTGATTTCAGCGATTCTTTCAATTATTCTGCTCTTGAAAGTTTCAATGTCATTAACTTTGGTCTTGTACTATCTGTCTTTCACATATCCCCAGAAGAAAAAATCCAGAAGGTTCGCATCGGGTGAGCGAGGGGGGTCAAGGGATTGGCCCATCCCTTCCAATCTAGTCCTGGAAAGTTCGTATCAAGATACTGCCTAACTTGCAGCCCCGATGAGGAGGTGCTCCTCCATCTTGTTGTTAGACTATGTTGGGCTGCAGTTCTTCCACCTGTGGAATCAGATAGTTCTCCAGCATATGTAGGTAGGTTGCAGCGGTAATGGTGTCTTCAGCGAAAAAGAAAGGTCCGATTGCTCGATCATGCATTAAACCGCATCAAACATTAACCTATGGGCTGTCGCGTATATGCTCCGGAAGTAAGGAATGTTGCCTCATCAGAAAACAGAATGTCCTCAAGGAAGGTGGGGTCATTGTCGAGTTTTTGGAGCATATCCTCAGCAAACTTCTTGCGCTTCGGTCCGTCATCTGGTTTCAGTTCATGCATCATCTGGATTTTGTAGGGTGTAAGACGAAGGCGGTGCTTTCACGGATGTCATTGATATATCCTGTGTTTAAAATTTTTTCATGCCATAGCTTAATTGACTTATGATTTGGAGGATCCTTAAACTTTGTTTTGAACATTCTCTGAACTGTAATCATTGACTTAAATTCCGCAAGCCTTAACACGCATTGAGCTTTTTCTTGAACACTCGCCATTGTTTACTGAGTCTTGCGAAAAATGGAACAACACGCCAACTTACGCGAGGCTAAGAAACTTTTTGAGTTTTTCTTTGTGGATAAAAATAACCATGTTAAAGTCTGTAATAGTTTTTGAGTATTAAACATGTATAATACGGGAGATAATTTAGAAGCACCCTGTATTAGCACAGTTATTCTGACAACAGTCTCTGGAAAGTGGGTTTCCATGCTACAGAATAGGGAAGCGCGGTTTCGAAATCGTTTGAGCAAGTTATCTTCTTTTTAGAAACTTTAATCTGTGCTATCTTCAGGGTTTTCGGGCACGTCGTAAAGATATTTTTGATGTGCCTTTTCATAATTTTGGAATTTAAAAAGTTATAAGGCCTCAACAGGCGATAGCAGCATTCATCAATCTCATTTTCATCGAACTTAAAAAGTTCGTTACTGAATTCTATATTCCGTCTGTCCGCAGATTTTAATTCCGGAAAACAAAATTATGTACTCAAAAAGTAGCGTATCGCTAGTCCCCAAAATAAACCTCACTGGTATCTAGCACCTTCTTCCAACGTGTCTCCAGTTGATCAATCCCCTGGCTGTAAAAGTTGCTGGTCTCGGACTCAAAGAAGCCCGTGAGTGCCTTTCGCAGGTTTGTATCATTGGTGTAGGATTTTCCACGAAGATAGTTGTCTAGAGAATGGAAAAGGTGATAATCCGTTGGAGCAAGATCCGGTGAATAAGGTGGATGACAAAGTTTCCCAGCCAAGCCACTCTATGTTTCCACAGGCCAGGCATTGCTGGCTCCTTCTGCTGCAATGCCTGTTCCACACGTTCCAACTGCTGGGAGTACAGATCCCCAGTGATGGTTTGGCCAGTTGATAGCAGCTCGTAGTGAACCATTTGGCATCTAGTCTACCAGACACATTACACTAAGGGGTTCGTCAGAAATGGCAAATTCTCCTGACTTGAATTTCTGGAACCAATGCCTTGCGGTGCGTTCATTCACAGCATCATCTCCAAACGCAAGACATTCGGCGACTCGATTCTGGTGCTGATAAGCCCACCTTGAAGTCATAAAGCAAACAACACGTAACCATCTCCTTCGATACCCCCATTTGTCTTCACTTCTCCAATAGCCCTCGTCAACAAACGAATATCGTACCAATGTTTGATAAAATGCCATTCTTGGCAAGGGTTACTTCGACAGCTAAACCACTGCTTTTCTAGGATACTTGGGATTTTTATTTTATTTTTGCTTTAAAAACTTGGGAAATTGTGTTTAAAAGGCTGCGCTTTTCTATTAATTCAATTGCTTTGAATGATTTTTAAGCTTATTGTTTTCTTCCACTTTTCTTTTAATTATTAATACCGTGGGTTCTGTTAGGGATACATTCACTTCTAACGCTCTAAAGGAAATTATTATTTTTTGCCTACATTCCGGTTTTCCTCGATTGCTCGCCCGCTCTATGGCCTCAACGAAGGCAAACTGACCGAGTGTTTTGGGGTCAATGTCAAGGGCAATGAGTCCCCACCTGTTGGTGATCAATAAATAGTCAGTGAGTGAATGGAGGCCGCCGGAAATTTACTACTGAACTGTCTTTATTCATTGTGCTGCTCGGATTTAGGCGCGAAAAGACAGCGGGAATAAGAATGCGGCGCTGTTATATTTTTTGTTAATTTTTTTGTAATATTATTAGAATGAAGCCAGTATAAGAAAAACATGCGAGACATATGTATGTACTTAATTTAACTAATTTGGTACCTCGAATGTATTCCTGTGGATAATTGTTCGGATCGAAATGCGTTTACATGTAATGATTAAATTCTGGTTAGTGTCAACAACAATCTCTTCAATATCAACAGATCTACACTTTGAAACAAGTGTCTCTTATATTTTTCTTACATTTTCATTCGAGAAATTCAGAGCGTATAGTTTCGCCAAACTAGAGTGATTCTATGTATTCAACTATTTCTGGTACCACGTTTTTTTCTTATTTTGCTTACTTTTTGCTTGACAGTTTATCTGGATATATTTCCAGATAGAGCAGAAGTGTAGACAGGTTAAAATGGTCCCGAGAAAATTTTGGTGGTCTCCACTGATGGTCCCGAGAAAATTTTGGTGATCCGTGGAGAAATTCGAGTATTATTTGCATTTTTTGTTTAATACACTGTTTCATTATACAGGGTGTCCAAAAATCTGGTAGCATGGCAGATATCTCAAAGCTGCCAGGTAGACGAGATTTGATGAGTGCGGTTTATAGGTAATAGGGGGATGTGGAATTCATTGCCGCACTCAAATTTGACTTTGACCCCCAAATTTAAGGTCATCCATTTGCTAACTCGAACACTATTTCCGATTGCTACCCTGTAGAGCAGCACCACATTAGTCTAAAAACAATTTTTAATCACACCCTTCCCCTTGAAAGATTTTGAGAAAATAGGCGAGAAAGAGCCACTCAAGGTCAGCTTGGGCTGGCCAGGTTGTCTGCAGTTTTTAACATATTTGAATTGCAGTGAAGCACACCATTGGGAATTTTCTTTCCTAGAGTGACTCTTTCTCGCCCATTTTCTCAAAATCTTTCAACGGGAAGGGTGTGATTAAAAATTGTTTTTAGACTAATGTGGCGTTGCTCTACAAGGTAGCAATCGGACATTTTTCTCTATTTTTAATAGTTTTCGAGTTAGCAAGTGGGGGTCAAAGTCAAATTTGAGTGCGGCAATGAATTCCCCATCCCCCTATTACCTATAAACCACACTCATCAGATCTCGCCTACCTGGCAGCTTTAAGATATCTGCCAAGTTACTAGACTTTTTGGATACCCTGTATTCTGATTCGTCTTTGTGTCGCTGACAAAGAATCGTTGATAATAATTGATTAGTCGTCCGCGGGTTTCAAAATTTTGAGTTTAGTGGTCCGTGAGGTCCAAATGGTGTCCGACCGCTGGTCTATTAAATCTCGAGTACTTTCTAGCATTCAACATCAACATCAACAATATCACACAATAATCCAGTAGAGAGAGTAGGCAGTATTTAGAAGTACTATGCCAACATCCGTTTTACTATCCACAATTTTTGCTTCATCCTCTGTTATTTTTTTCTTCAAAACTATGCTACCTCAAGCACGAGGCAATATCCAAAATAGTATTTATTTTAAACTAGTAAAATTGCTCTTGGTGCTTGGTGGCTGCCATCATGTAGACACCTGCCTCGGTGATTCCACCATTTTCGAACATCTTCCAGTAAGCCATGTCCATTACCGCTTTTGATTGTGTTCATATTGTGTCTATCTTTCAGCTGAACCTTTTGAGCAAGGTCAGATCCTGACTAATGATCTGTTGAAATTTTGCAATCTTGTCGGGTGTTCATCTGGACTTCCAGGTATATATTGCAACAAACCTGAATGCCCAATCTTCCTTGAACTGGCTGTGGCATTAAAACACCTGTGTACCGGCTCGTACTACTCTACTCGGTCTTGCCACAGTTTTATCGGCCTGCCACACTTTCTTCGGATGATTGACTATCCTAACGCTAGAATACAATGATCTGTCATTCGTTTCTTACATAGTTCCCTAGAGCTATAATATGATTCTTGAAATTCTAGTTATATCTTATTTACATTATGAGTAGTTTCTAAAGTACTTCGCTTCTAAATCAGAGTTTTTCCATGTTTTTGATAGCTTCACTGCATTGCAGATAGCTTCTGGAAGCTTTGCTGATAATTAATCCGCACAAGAATATATCCTCATTAATGAGCTCATGAACATACAGTAGCTTCTTCTGGTTCTAATGGATAGTAACCAAGATTGGGTCTTTGGTTGAAGCCGATGTCTAGAACACTCGTGCAAAGGAATTTTCTAAGGCCAAGGAGAAATCATTTGTCGAGTTGGTTCGACCGCATTCCCAGTAAAGAAGGCAGGAAGGAAGGCGGGAAAAAATGTTTATTTTTGCCTAATCTGAGTGGCAGCCAAATCTCATCCCGGCGCCAGTATCCTCCAAATTGGCTGTTATAGGGCGGTGGAGGGTGAGGCAAACCCTATTAAACATGGATAGGCCCTTCGTGTCCTGACAAGGGGGCCCACGTGATCTTTAGGAGGAACCCTTGCTATCTTGAGCATCTTTTGTTTTTCAGATTTTTCCTTTTCTTTTTTTTTTTTTTCCTTTCCTTGTTCCTTCTCGTTTTTAAATCCAACGGTTAAAACTTTGTTGATTTCCAGGCGGATTTTTCCTCCCGGACGTTTTTGGCGAGACAGGCGGTGCCTTAATGAGCCACTTTGTGTCACAACATGCGATGGGGAACCACACCGAGCCCTCCTTCGGGATTTACAATTTTCCGACAAATTTTCAGCCAATTAGAGGTTTTTGTTGGATCCCCCACCGGCCGGCGCGTGCCTTTCCTTCCTTACCCCCCTGTTTCTTCCACCCTCTTTTGTTTGAAAGAGCCTTCTTCCTTCTTCTTTTCCTTTTTCCGTGACCGACTCTTCTTCGGCAAAATCCAAGAGACCCTTCTTTGCCATGAAAACGAGCGACCAGAGGATTTCAAAGTTCCCCTTCTTGTTGCAATCCGATCCAATTGGTGATCTTTAAAGCCATCTCCCTCCTTGATTTCTTTTTTTTTCAAAATCCGACTTATTTCTATATTTTTTTGATGTTGTTGTTGTTGTCGTTACCCCCCTCTCGCTTTCCAGTGGCATGAAACAGAAATACAGTCGCGCGTGAAAGAAAAAATCAAAGAAGGCATAGAAGACGCTTTCCTTAAAAAATTATTTCTTTGCAATAATTAACCGAGAGGGGGATAAGAGCAATCGATGGCGTTGATATTTCAATATTGTTGTCATCTTAATGAATAAAAAGTAATGCTTGTGTTCATTTTTCATCAACAGATGGCAGGACGGTTGCAAAACACGTTTGATCTCATTCTGTGGCAGGATGGTTATAAGTTCGCCTACTCACAGCCCTCTAGAGCCCAATCAATGAACCGATTGTGATGCAAATTGAAATGTAAACTACTCAGGCCATAGGGGAGAGAATTCCGTAAAGAAAAAAAATAGTACAAATTTTCACCACCAGGTGAAAATGTGGCGCTGTGGAATAACAATGGAGATTTTAAAACTAGTTTTTTTATTGTATTAAAAAGCAGGTAAGTTTTGTTTGATTACAGTTTATGCTCAATATATCCGCCCCCTGCGTCAGTGACATGTTGGAAGCGTAGCAAAGCATCATCGATTGTTGCATGAAGCGTTTCCCGGGGAATGTCTGAGACATGTCGTCTAATGCTGGCTTTCAGCTCAGGCACAGTCCGTACGATTTGTTGATAGACACGATCTTTCAAATATCCCCAGAGCCAAAAATCGCATGGGGTCAAATCCGGAGAATGTGGAGGCCACGCATCTGGAAAATTTCTAGAGATCAGACAATCATCACCAAAGTTGCCACAAAACAGTTCCTTCACTTGTCGATTAATATGAGGAGGTGCTCCTCTTGCATGAAGACAATGGTTTCCAAGCAGGAATCACATGCTGTGCAAGAAGTTCACAATACCGAGCACTTGTCATAGAACATCTTACAGGACCTCGTTGTGTCACTTCCTCAAAGAAAAAGGGGCCTGGAATAAAATCAGCGGTGAATCCGCACAATACAATTTCGTATTCAGAATGCAATGGCTTTTTATGCACGACATCGGGGAGCGAGGCACCCAATCTTCCTCGCCAGAAAGCGACAACTAAAGTCACCGCATTGAGTGGGATCATGAGTTTTAGCTGTTGTATCTTGTATGGGTACCAATGCAGAATGGACCGCAAGACCTTTCGCACCATGACAATACGCGTGCTGTTGCTCGAGCACTTGTTGCAGAATGTTGAGAAGAGGAAGCTCTGTCCACCACTGCAGCAGCCACGTCCTCACAAATTCATCTGTTATCTTGCGCCGTTCTCTTCCTGGTGCGACAGCCAAATCGCCAGTCGATTCAAATTTCTTTATCAATTTTCGCAACCCATTATCTGACAAGGGCCCTTTTCACAGTCCTTTTAGACGACGATATACTCGCAATGCAGCTGGACTGCTGCTATCATTCTGGTAAAACAACTTTACCAACAGTGCGCGTTCTTTGTTGCTTAAAACCATGATCTTTGGTGAAAGCTTTTCGCTAAACATAATGTTATGACTTTCTAATTTTAATAAACTTTCTGCTAATAAGGTCGATATTGAGAACGAACATATGCTGTAATAAAAAAAAACCTTTCCTGCTTGTTTAAGACAATAAAACTAGTTTTAAAATATCCATTTGTCATTCAACAGCGCCACATTTTCACCTGGTGGTGAAAATTTACACTAATTTTTTTCTTTCCGGAATTCTCTCCCCCATGGTCTGAATAGCCTGCATTTCAATTTGCATCAAAATCGGTTCATTAGATTGGGTACAGAGGGCTCTGAGTAGGCGAACTTATTTTATACGCGTAGGCGTATTTTATAACCACCATGTAAATCCTGGGCAATGCAATATCTACCCATTGGATGAAATTTCAGCATTCCAGATTGTTTGTTCAAAAATTTAAAATTTATTAAACAGTTTGAGCTCCATAACAAAACACGTACGGCCATGTGGTTTTACCTCAGACTAAATCTTTAAAAATGAGCAGTGATTGTAGATAATGGAGAGTTAGCAGACTATTCAGAAAGAGTAGAAAGGCGACAGAGGAAGCAGACCTTCGCTTGGTGCTGTATTGGTTTCGCCAGCACACGACTGAAACTGAGTATATGGTGTGTGTGTGTGTGTATGTGTATAAGCAGAAGAAACGGCTGTTTTAAGCGCCACCTAGTGGTCAAAACTTTAGGGCGCCAAACTCTCCCTTACTCTCAGACTTTGAGTAAATTGATTTTGGTAAAAATGATGGTAGACCGCATATAATAGATCGCAATGTAAAAAGGTTGAGAAACTCTGATCTACTTTGAAATCGTACATTAAGTGGCGCTTTCTGTATATTTTAAAATAATTTAAAAAGAAATTAAGAAAAAAAGTTGCTAATTCCATTCTTTTATCAGAGAATGCGCGCGCAATCGTTCGTTCGATTTTCATTTATTTTAGGTTATATGTATATGTTATCCAACCCACCTTTTTTTTCCTTTCTTTTTATCCTTTCCATTCGGTTCCCTCTTTTTTTTTTTTTCCTATTCTCCTATTTTTTTTCTTTTACCCCTCTCGCGCGTGTAGTGTTCTCAGTCGAACGGGGACCAATCAAGGGGCGTGATAGAAATCAGAGCGTGCGTAACGACACCGTCCCAAATTAAAGGAAAATTTAAATTCATCCCATCGCCTTTTCAGCGGGAATCCTTATTGATAAAGTGCGGAGACCACGGGCGCCAGCGTCACAATTTGTCACGGCGCCCCGGATTCCATCATTAGTTTTGGGTTCGGAGTGGGGCGGCTTCCTTCGCCTTTTTTTTTAAAACTTATCTCGGGCAATGCCGAGCTTAGGTGGCGCAAATGAAACAATTATTCCTCCATTTAAATGTTGAGCAAGAGTGATGGGAGTGCTTGGGCCGGCTCCCCTACACCAGGTAGAGCTGCTAATCCTCCCCGCGCACATGGTAATGGGTCGCATCCCGAAGATGATGATAAAAAATAAAGAGAGTGAGTGAGAATTTAAAGGGTCCATTTGCAAGGGAGCGTTTTTTTTTCCCCTCGCGCTTCCTAGATCCACCACCTATGTGTCTCATCAAAACCTCTCTTATATATTGGGGAGAGGAAGCGCTACTCTATAGTGTCAAAATCGAAAATGAAGGTTCTGGTCTCAATGGAAATGAGGACTCTGTTCATTTCGTCACACTTCAATTCCTCACAAGCTTTACTCGAGAAAATAGAGAATTATTTCTTTTTAACGAAGTAAATTTATTTCAGAGCATAACTGATTGGTTTCTGGTATACAGCTTTATTTTTTTTGTCATTTTATTTTATCTTATTTATTTTTATTCTTTATTCTTTATGTTTGTATTATAATTTATTTTAATATATTTTATTTAACTTAATATATTTAATTATATTCTTTATTTTTATTATATTAATTTTATTATTTATTCTTATTTTTATCTATTATTTAACGTGTACTTTCAATGTATATTATCTACACTATCTGGCCATTCGTAACCGGACACCTCTCCAAAGCGCACGGGATCGTCCATATACGTCATACAACCTACCCACTCGACAGTGAGTGATGTTACGAGGCTGAGTCAAATGAAAACCGGAAAACCGCTTCCATTGCGATCAGACGCGGTACGCATGCGCGTGAACTCTCCCGCCATCATTTGGCGTTTCCAATATGGCGGCCCCTCTGTTGGAATGCAGCAAAGAAGAGCAGCGTGGAGTAATCCGTTTCCTACACAGTAAAGACACGAAATACATCGACGCATGTTGGCACAGTATGGTGCTGCATGTGTATCGCAGACTGGTGTACGATTGGTATAAGAAATTCACCGCAGGAAAGGTGATGCTGACTTTGTTCTGGGACCACAAGGGAACATTCTGAAACCTGCTATATGCATCAAGCGCCGCGGACTGCTCTCAACAAGCGTTCTCATCCAGCATGACAACGCGCGACCTCATACGGCGTCTGGAGTGCCTCCCCCATCCTCCTTATTCTCCCGACCTCGCGCCCTCCGACTCCCACATCTTTGGCTCACTGAAGGACTCTTTAGGTGGCCACACGTTAGCGACCGACACGGAGGTGAGACAGGCGGTGCATGAGTGGCTTAACGCGCAGCCAAAATATTTTTTTCCCGAAGTATCCGTGTCCTCCCGGCTCGGTGGCGGAAATGCATCGAAAAGCAGGGGGACTACATTGAAAAATAGTGTACTTATTCCAACTCTGTCTGTAATAAAGGAGCTGTTATTTAATTACTATTTTTGCCAGCTGATAAATATGTTTGCGCGAATGAACCATTTTGAAAATGGTTGAAATTGGTACAATGGCACGTGCTCTAATGATACCCACGAGACACCCTCAAAAGTTTTCAATAAGATATTGCATGTAATATATCAAACAACTTGGAACGATGTGCCAGGAATGAATACAACGTAGAAATCGTAAAAATGCCATGCTGTATTTTTTTTTTTGACAATAAAGTTTGTGTGTGAAAAAAATGACGAAACTTATTTTCGGAACAACCCTCGTATTTCATTTTTTGATTTAATGCCAACTTTCTTAGCATTTTGCCCCACTGTGTATGGCGGTTCGTCAGACCGTATAACTTTCCTCCCGTCTTCATATGTCCACCCACGTCGCTCCAGACACCTCTGTACAGGGTTCGCGCTTACTCGCAATTTACGCGTCAGATGGCCATTTTTGCTAAACGTAGACTCGTGATTTTTTGACTTGCGAGTCAAAATTGACTTGTTAAATTTGGATATCATCGGCCTATATCTTTCTCACCACATTTTAACCTCTTTTCATTTTGTCACATGCGTTCTTCTTTAGATTTCTAATTAACTATAGCAGTGGATGCATATAAAAATAAACCATTAAGGAATGACATAACCAAGTACCGAAAGGTTATAATAAACCATTCGCGGAACTATATTTTTAAACAGCCCTATGTTAACATTGTCAGTTACTAATGGGCCATAAAGATACCATAACACCACGTACCTTTGAACCAATGTCGACTATCATTAATTTTACGTTATATTCATTCATGACACCTCATTCCAACTCGTTTGATATATTACATGCCATATTTTAGCATTGAAATTCCAATGAACCATAATGGTTCCACTAAACCAGGTTCCTTGAAACCAATTTCGACTACCATCAATTTTACGTTTTGTTCATTCATGCCATATCATTCCAAGTCGTTTGATATATTACATGCCATATTTTAGCATTGAAAGTTCCAATCAACCAGAATGGTTCCACTAAACCAGATTCCTTGAAACCAAGTACATGCCATATCTTATCATTGAAAATTTTTGAGGGTGTCGTAAGGGTACTGTTAGAGCACGTGCCAATGTTTCGATTACAACCATTTTCAAAATGGTTCATTCCCGGAACCATATTTATTAGTTGGCGAAAAAGTAATTTATATCCGCTTCAATCTCGTCATTACGATTTGTTTGATATATTACTTAATGTTCTTCCCATTGAAAATTGCTGGGCGGGAAAACGGAGGTACCATTTGTGCACGTGCCAGTGAACTGATTTAGATAATATTTGTGATTGGTTCGTGCCATGAACCATATTCATCGACTGACGAAAAGAGATTTCGAAAATCTTTGATAGCCTCGGAGGAGTTAGAGTTACAGGCGGACAGACAGACTCGTAGATATTTTGCCCTAGCGCGAACCCTGTCTATAGACGAAGTCCTTTACAGAGATCAGGGGTTTTCTTATAGACACGCGTTTGCCGATTTGAATCCAGTTCAATTCCCGCGCAAATTCTGAGCGACTCTGCCAAATATGGGTCAGCCTTGGTTAAATGTCAGTTTTTGCTTAGGGAATGTCCAGTTCTAGACATATTTCCACACGTTTCCGATTCCACAGGCCAGTGTGTGCAGTAAAGAAATGCATGTTTCTCGTAGAAATTATTTTTTTTTCCGAAAAGCATATTTTTTTGCTTTAAAATTCCCTTTTGTCTTTAGAATTATTATCCAAATTCTCTTTTTATTCTTTTCATTTTTTAATATTTAAAGAAGGACGAAAAAAAAAGAGCAAAGGAAATTAATCCACCGATATGTTTTCCGTGTCGTTTGATGATAAGGCATTCGATAAAAGAAGGAAGCGAATGAGCATGGCAGAGGAAAAAAAAAGCTGCTTATACAGCAGCTGAGATTATTTTTCTGGATTGTAATTTCCCTGCAGACAAAAGATTTTTTTAAGCGCTCTCATTATAAATATGAAGACCTCCGATTAGCGTCTTAATTTAATGAGTTTTTCGTTCAGTCCATAATAGCCTTCCTCAATATCCTGATGAATCTCTAATTGAACCGGGGATATGCGCAGAAAATGATTTTTTAATCAGAAAGAAGATTCGGTTTTTTTTTTTCTTCCTTTCTTCCTACCTCTAACCCCCACTTTTTTTTTTTTACCTACCCCTCAATCTTTTTCGTTCCACTAAGGATTTAGAAAGTGACGTCTATGACGAGGGAAAATGAAAATATCGTTGCTTAAGTATTTTCTACAGGTGCTTAGGTTTGCTCTTTTTTTATCTTCTATTCTTCTCTCGCTTTTAACATTTCATTAATTTTTTAAATATGTTCTTTCTTCGTGAGGCCTGTTGAATAAGGATTTGCTCGGGAGTATCCGAAATCCGGACGAATCTCAAAAATAGCTCTCTATCCTCAATGGTTTAATGGTGCAGATTTTAATAATTTTATTCACAAAAACTTTACAAAGCAATTAGCTAATCTCAAGCTAAGTATCAACTCGTTGCCTTGTTGGTTCGATAGATTTTTGGGCGGCTCATTTTGCGTTCTTTCACATGACCAAAATCCGAACCCAAAATCTGACAATATTGAGAACCGAAAAAGCTAATTCCCAGCGCTCCTGGCTATCGGAACCATCGTTGCCCTTGTGACTACCCACTAACCAACTTTCTGTCCTGATAACACTGGACAACAAAATTTCAAATAGTTATGCTTCCGAGCTGAAGATAGTCATTTGTTACTTGTACACTACATGATCAAAGAAGTTGGGACACCTGTTGCTCTACCGTAAAGCCGCATAAAGCTTCAATCAGTAGTGTGTAGGACCACCCCGAGCTGCTATCACTGCCTCCACCCTACATGGCATACTGTCCACAAGTTTACGGTATGTGTCCACAGGTATTGACCTCCATTCCTCGAGGAGTGTCGTGGTCAGTTCCTGGACAGATGTAGGGCGAACCATCCCGGATCTCACACGTCGTTCCAATTCGTCCCAAAGATGTTCGATGGGGTTGAGATCAGGACTCTGGGCGGGCCAATCCAGTTCTTCAACCCGCATTTCGTCAAACCAGTCGGATATGGATCTTGCTTTGTGGCAAGGCGCATTGTCATGCTGGAAGAGGAACGGCCCGTCGCCGAAGTGTTCCCACAGCGCTGGAAGTGCCCCGTTATCCAGAATAGTCCCGTAGCCATCAGCATTGAGGTTTCCGTCCACCTTGATGAGCGGGCCCAGTCCAGTCCAGGAGAAACACCCCAGGTGTTCACAGGGGTGTCCCAACTCCTTTGATCATGTAGTGTATATCCCTGCTGCAAACCCATCAACAGGGACACTACCTTCAGGTCAGCACAGATCTGCCAGTCATACTTGCTATAGTCAATCTTCTCCAATAGCACCTATACAATCGAAAGGGTGTTTCATAATTGGTATCTCATCTTTAGGTCCAAATAACGGCTCAAGGGAAACAGGTGGGGGGAAATGAATATTGATTATTTGGTTTTAATGTCCCCTAATTCAGAATAAAAACATTTCACGTCCCTGGGGTGAAGGGGTAAATTTTGAAAATTTTAATTTTGTAGGGGTAGGGGTTAGACCCCATGTGTTATTTAGAAAGTTGTAGAGCATCATGTAAAATGTGGGTTTAGCAAAAAACCCGGTGAAAAAATCTCATGCCCTGCCCCCTTTATCGAGTGGGTAAAGTGAAAGGTATGGCTAGCCGATGTGGACAAAAACCAAACTTATTAGAAAACAGTAGGGCCTACATTTGGAAAATTAATGAGAATGAATGAGTCGTTACCCTGAAAAGCTAATAAATTCGACCCCCCCAGGAAAAATATTATGAAATTTGAAAACTGTACATGGGAAATGTTTTTGTTTATATTAGTCCCCTACCCCTACAAAATTAAAATTTTCAAAATTTACCCTCACCCCCAGGAACGCGAAATGTTTTTATTCTGAATTAGGGGACATTAAAACCAAATAATCAGTATTCATTTCCCCCCAATCTGTTCCCCTTGAATCGTTATTTGGACCTAAAGACGGGACACCAATTGTAGAACTATTAGGATTATTGGAACACGATCTGAACTGAAATCTAAAAGTATGCTTTTTTACCCGAGGCATGTAAACAAAGCATAGTGAACAGTTGTTGTTGTTGTTCCTTCTTTGTACCAATTTGCAAACATCAGATTTTAGAGAAAGAAAGATCTCTACAAGAAGAGCCAAACAACTTTTTTCAATGCGATTTGTATTCACCACGTTAAATTCATTCAGGATTGGGTGCTTTCACCTAAGAAGCAGTTTCAATGTTGCCCAGTGTTATAGATGCAACGAAGTGAAAGTGTTAGCAATCAAAGATTAGAACTCCGTAACAAGAAAAAGGCTCTATAACCGAAAGTTGCTGCACTTCTGGCCACTTTATGTGCAATTAACTGAAAATTGGAATATCTGCCACTTAGGGTAGGTTAGGGTAGGTTAGGTTAGGTTAGGTTATATTTAGGTTAAGTTAGGTATAACCTAACCTAACCAGTATATTTATAACCTACAAGTAATTGGACCCTTGTCTCCAGAATTATTTACCAGCCATTAAACGAGAACTGGTTACCATCGTAAACACCACTAATGGAAACTTGGACCTCTCTAACCACAAATAAGCCACTAATTGAAGGCTTTGCTCTAGTGATATGAAACGAACATTAGTATTCTATTGACAAGGAATAAATACCACTTTAACTAAAGTGAGTATCCTTGTGAAAGAAGGTACTCGTACGTTTGGTCCATATTATTCGAAGTGCTACCCAAAATATTTTGAATTTTCCGCCCAAATCAAAACAGTACTTGGTTCTGTCACTAGATGCTTCTTGGTGCACCTTTCAGCTGCTGCTCTGCCAAGTTTCATAAGTGTAATCGTAATTGGACCAAGTCAGACTATCGACAGGAAAGTTTGAAGAGACTGATGGAAAATTTCCCGAACTGGTTGCTCCACCAAGCAAAGAGCCTGCACACACCTCGCTCGTTGTGAAGGAATTCCTGGCCAAAAAAAACAACATAGCAACAGTCCCCCACCCTACCTAATCTCCTAGCCCCTTCTACGTTTTCCTTAAAATGAAAGGGCGCGTTTTGACTCCGTTGAAGATATCCTAGCGCTATCGGAACTGGTTATCTTGATTTTCCTAGGGATCGTTGTATACGTGCCAGAGGTGACTACTTTGGGTAGCACCTGGCATGAAGCTTAACTTGGGACAGATCTTCAGTACAACAGATTAATGATTCTGGAAATACGCATTTCTGCGATTCTGCTTGGATATCTTCACTATACGTGCGCAGGTGCATCTTCATGGGGCAACAGTTCGTCTGCTTTCTTCTATATCTCAGTCAGCTTACATTCTGACCAGAAAGTGTCCAGAGATGCCTACAAGATCTTCCATGGGCATTTCCCATTTATCTACTGGGATGTCTTGGATATACAGTATCTTTGTGCTATATGGATTGGAGATCCGATTAGGAAATTATCATTAATCCCGGTTCATCTAGTATGGATATTCAGACTCATGGACCTCACTGAACTCACCAGAAACTGATTTAGTTAACTCTGTCGTAAAGGCAGCGAGACACTTATGTTTTTCTTCCTTTTTGATTACGAATTGGTGTATATGAGGTATCAGTATAATCGGGTAGATTCTATTAATATTCATTCAGTAACGTGAGCCCAAGTCGATGGATGTGGTGTATATTATGATAACGAGGTGTACACGTTTCTTTTTTGCTATTAATAGTGCATGAGGTGGAAGTTTTTTTTTCCTAGCCAATATCAGTACTGAGTGAGTCCTCGGTGCAAAATGACTGCGGTGGCGAGAGACAAGAGAGGAACCTGTTTAGTATTCCGATTGGGTCGGTCGCTTTATCACACGGAGAAGAAGAGCTCGATAACCTGCTGCCAGTAGCTTATGCCATGATTTTTGATAGAGAGGGGCGTAATGGTGGCGGCCAGGTGACGGGTTGTGGCGTCGTCGGTGGTCGGAAGGCGAACGAGAGAGTCTGCCTCTCCCAGCTCGCAATTGATCTCTAATGATGGCGAATCCGTCTCGGAGGAGCGACGAATGAAATCGAGCTTAAGTTTGATTTCGGAGCCAAATCCTGAGTGGCGTCTTGGAAAAGAAATCGGGAGCCGGAGGTCTTGTGCGGCGCGCAATCCGAGTGAAATGAAGCCTAAATCTATTTCAGGGCGTCTTAGGCGCTAATCCTCGCCGGCGACGGACCCCAAAAAGACCAAAATTTATTTTCCACGCAGCGGTAATCCTCCATCCGAGGGATCAGAGCAGTGAATAAAGGACGGGATTAGAACCGGCTTCCTAATCCAGGCAGCGTATGCGTGCTCTGGAGTGGAAGGGAGACCCCCCCGACGCCCCACTTGGGCTGTCGCCTTGCCAGCCACGGTTGTTTGTCATGGAAGAGAAGGAAGATAAAAAAAGAGAGGGAGATTTACAGAAAAGAGATGAGAAAAGGATAAAAGGAAGAAAGGGATAGAGCGAGCGGAGGAGAAATGAAAAAAATCCGAAGAGAGGATATAAAAGATTGGAGAATTCTATGGAAGCCACAAATAAAGCAAGCTGGAGTCGATAAACAACTTGGGGCGTTTTGAAATGTTTAAAGAAATAAAAAGTTCCCTTTCTATGGTTTTATTGCCCAATGGTTGTTAAATTGAGATTTTGGCTGATAGATATCTTTTGCCTATTGTACCGATTGAGCAGCACAATTTTCTCTTTTTCTCCTGAGAAAAGGGCGCAGGATCAATTATCCTAAGAACAATTCTTTTACAACATAAATAACTTAAAAACAATATCCAATCA
>JAHWFO010030585.1:2427338-2442359 GCA_023313115.1 Rhysida immarginata | reverse complement strand
CCCCCCGGCCGGTTACAGGTTTCGCCATGCTCTCCGTCATGTTCCACCGTGTCCCTAGCCGCCAGTGTTTGTTGGCCTTTTAGGACTTTTAAATTGAAAGGTTTAAAGTTTTCAATCGTTTGAATCATTGGATTGAATGACAACACCCATCCCTCCTTGTAATGCCTAGGAGAACCGACGGTTATTGGAGGCATAGCTTACAACAATGGACAGTTATCCCATTCTTGTAGGCAATTATTGGCTGTCATTTGTTAGTACTGTATTGAATTAAGGGATATTTAGTTTATCTGAAAACCACCAGAGCGGCGCTGATGACTACGAAAAAAAATAATCTAAACTACCCTATAGGAAGATTGCTTCCAGTATATTTTCTGCCATGGTCAAGACGTTCCAGATACAACTTTAGATGAACTTTGTTATTTGCAGTAATTGGATCAATTTCAAATCCTGGCGCATGGTTCTCCAGATGTGGACCGGAAACAGCCTTAATTAAAACCATTTGTCTGTTTCTCCATTCAAGTCGTTTTTAATGGCCACTATCCCGTTCACGATTGATTAGACAAAGAATGGGATCATTTTCCTAATCTGCATATCGCACTTTTCGAGAATCTAGTTCGCTCCTTGATTGTTTCAGTCGTGGCTCTGTTTAGACGAGCCCAACAATGAGTCCCTTTTCGAAGTCAGTTAGGCATTTTTTTCTCCTATCAAGTTCTATGAAACGACTCGCCCAACTCTTTCTTAAGTAGTTGATGAATACACGCTTGAACGCATTATTATGACCACTCCCTATATTTGTCTTCGGGGTTGCCCAGCAGAAGAACTACGTCATGTGTTGGGAATTGGTTAGGTGACTATATAAGGTAGGTTTCCACTATGTTAAAAACATATCACTCATTGCTGCAAAGGATAAGAAACGTGACTTCTCAGATCTGGTAAAGGGGATGATAATCTGCTTTCGGGCTAAGGGTGACAGTATTTCAGAAACCGCGCAGTTCGTGAACTGTTCTCGTGCTGCTGTAGTTAAAGTGTACAATGACTGGGAAAATGGGACCGTTCAGAATAAACGGTATGGGAACTCTGGAACCAGACATGTCACCGCACCCATCCTGACGAAGGTTCATGGCCAAAACGGTTTCAATTTGCCCAACAGTACAGAAACTGGACCACCCCTTCTCCGATGAGTCACGATTTCTGCTCCACAGAAGTGACGGCCGTTGGCGGGTGGGGCCAGAAACCTCCGAGAACAAGCATCCTGCAACCATTGTTGGGCGAATCCAGGCTGGTGGCGGCAGCATGACTGCGTGGGGAGTGTTCTCATGGCATTGTCTGGGCCTACTGGTACCTGTGGAAGGCACTCTCAACCGATTCGGTTATTTATCCATAATTGCAGATCAAGTACACCCATGCATGGCGACTGTCTTCCCAGAGGGGGATGGCACGTTCCACCAAGACAATGCGACATGTCATACGGCTGCAATTGTTAGGGGGTGGTTTGAGGAACACGACCAAGAGTTCCAAGTACTACTGTGGCCCCCTAATTCCCCAGACCTCAATCCAATCGATTGCGTGCTATGGAACAACCACTGCGTACTCTTCAGCACCTATCGGATGCTTTACAGTCTGCATGGCAACAGCTACCAGTAGAAACCTACCAGAATCTAATTGACTCACTCTCACGCCGTCTAGCTGCTGTCCGTGCCGCTAAAGGCGGTTATTCGTGATAATAATAATGTGATCATAATAATGTGACTCGACTTTCTATTTATTATATATTCGGACATCTCCGTTTTCAATTAACCGAATTTCGCGACAACGAATTCCTTGATTCTTTCATAAAGAGTCATGTTTGTACAGTATTGCCTCCTAGCGATAAGAAGAAACTAGGAGCTACGCCGCGGTCTCTTGTCACAAACAAATCTCTTAAGTTTCCCCAACCCATTGGTATGCTGCTATCTTTTCTTTTGCTACGGCTTGGCCAGACTTCGAATTATTTGTTAATTCTCTTTTGAGCGTCTTGTAAAGTCGCTGAAAAGCGCTTTGTGAATTCAGGTCGCTTTCCGTTTAGCGATTTTCAAGCGTTATCCCGATTCTGGTCCGATCTGATTGGTCGAGTCACTTTGGAAAGCATGGTTTCCGACGATGTTGATCTTCAAACAATTGTCGCTCTCTCAAGGCGAGGGAAAAGAGGATATCGATCACGCCGATTATGTTCACTCTTTGAATTTAATACTGTTTATTATTTTACCATTTATTAATAAATTCACGAGGGAAATTCACGAAAACCCGAGTTGGCGAACATGAGCTACGGCAGCCATGATTCTCCATCTGATCTGAATTCTGGCTTTAGCGGTAAAGATTGAACCTGATTGGCTGGATCTTGAAAAATCGCCTGAGAGACGCCTGAAAGTCGCTAAATGGAAAACCAAGCTTTAATCCGCTCTAAGAAAAAAAAATTTCCCTTTATCAGTTTGACTTCTGGAATTCTTTATCAACTTAAGACCGAAATATACGAGGGACACTCTAAAGGTTTTAAGCCAGGAATGCTGCACGTATCCCATCAAATTTGTTTTACCTTCTCCAAATTCTTCATTCTATCATATGGTCGCGTGCAAGTTTTGAACATGCCACGTTCCATTGTTTTCTCGTGGCGCAATTCTAAACCTCGATCAGTGACAGATAGACGCAAAAAAAATGGAGCTGAATCAGCAGGCATGGAGTGCTATGATTTTCTCTGATTATTCCAAAGGCTTAAAAATGCAGTTTCATTCTGGTATTGCGAGTTAAGACGGTATAACGGTCACTTGAAAACAAACCTCGCAATGGACGACCAGACGATGCAGTTACCGCGGAAAACATCCGTGCTGTTGTTGGATATGATCCCGAATGACAATCGTTTAATGTTTGATTGAGGCAAAGCCTGAGCTTCGGATGGTCAAGAGTTAAAACAATCTTGCATTAAGACCTACAACTTAGAAAGGTTCCATCGCGATGGATCCCTCGTTTGTTGATGATCCGAGAGCAGAAAGCAGCCTGAGCACGGCTAAAATGAGCGAAAAGTTCAATAACGGGGCATCAAAACGTGTCATCAATGAACAATCCAAACAGTGGCTCCCAAAGGGCAAGGACCACTACAGAAATACAAACATTCTCGGGAGTGTTGGGATAGTGATGGTGGCAACTTTCTTCTGTTTCAGGAGGGCAATGGGCTAAGTGTGGACTCTTGTGTTTGAAAACAAAAAGACGATTACAGCAGAGTGGTATGCGGTATCTACGTGCTAAAATTATTATAAAAAGATCGGAAAAGAGGTTCGTTGTGGCATCATGACAACTCCCCAGCACATCATGAGTTTTTTTGTGAAAATTGGGTCAATATGTTGACGCGTCCTCACTATTCTCCAGACTTGGTACCTTGCGACTTCTTTTGGTCCCCATAATCAAGAGGAAGCACAGGGGGTTCCTAGCAGCGTATAAAGACTACATTTTGGAGCTCACTGCTCATGAGTCATGAGTGGGAAAAAATGCATGAAACTGTGTATAGAAGCCGAGGGAGAGTAATTCGAAAAGTGCGTACGATGCATGCAGCGTTCCTGGGTAAAAAGTATTAGAGTACCCTTCGTAAATTATGACATGCAACCATCACACCTTTCATGTCCGAAGGATTATCACTCAATTTGTATTGGACAGAGAGGCCTCTCTGCCATAAATGGTTTCTTCTCTTCGTTTCCTCATCGTACGTCCTATATTCCTAGAGGAATACTGTTTTGACAATAATAATAATAATAATAATAATAATAATAATAATAATAAGTGAATAGGAGTTCTTTAGTTATGAAACAAGTGCATAGCTGCAACAATGACAGTGTCGAGCAATTCGCCATAGGAAAAACATTGACACGCCTGGCTATAATCGTTCGGATATGTACCATACACCGTTGGGAAGAGGGAGCTGTTCGAAATTGCTGCGTTTGCTATATCTCAGGGAGTAGGGGTGTTGAGCTGGGTGAGGGTATGTCGATCCCCCGAAGTCGTTCTTTTACCCCCCTCACACCTCCCCAGGCCATTCGATCGCGTCGGCGAAAGTGTTCGAAAGTGTCGCACCCATGGATTTGCCTCTCATTTCCCGGGATGTCAAGGCGCAACAGTCTTAATTTGCATGGCCCCGAAAGTTATGATGATTGCAGCGCGTTGTAAGCACGTTGCGAATTATCAAAACGGGCGAAAAGACCTCCTTTTTCTCGAGCCATTTTCCAAGATTTTCCCCCATCTTATCTTTTGCGCTCGACTACGATTCCCTTGTGGGACCTCTGAAGTGGGGAGGGAAGGAAGGCGGCCTCTGTCTCTGCGGCAACAAGTCGCGTTTGTTTGAGAAAGAGCGAGAGAGACAGTCGTGAGTGTGTGCGTGTGTGGGCCTTGCCGGGTTTATCGGTTCCATCTGACGATTGTTTGCGAGTGTCGTTCTCGGGCTGGATGCCGAGAAATCGCGTGATACATGACTTTTATCAGGCGCTCGAAAGCACCAACAATGACTGAGAAACGCTCGTTAGGATAAATTAATTAGGCAAAAGTTCATATTTATGCAAATTGCAACGGCAGCAAGTCATTGTTTACGACGGCTTTCGAGTCGGTATGGGCTGGCAGGGAGGGGGTTTGCGGACGGAGGGGGTAGGCAAAAGCAGACGAGAGAGAGAGAAAAGCTGGCAACCAATGACCAGGCAAACCGATGATAAGATCACCGGCTACCTCGGTTCCCCATTCTAACCACCCAGCCACCGCTCAACCAACCCGATTCCCTACCCTCGTCCTCCACCCTCCAACCCAGGTAGCGAAAGCTATCTGAGGGGCAATAAAAGCGTAATAGTGCCCAGAGGGTTGGAGAGGAAAGGAAAAGAGGAAGCCTAGCCCTCCACCACAACCCCCTTATTTAAGGAATTGCGCACGAAGATGATCTATACTTGACCGTTTGTTAATTAGGGAAAAAATTAACTGAAAGAGCCAAGATTGGACCCTTTTTTTCAGCCAATGTTCTTTGAAAAAGCGACTCATTGTACATTTTAATTTTCAAGTTTAGGTAAAAGTGAATCGAACGATAGTTTAATGGGAAAAAAATTATCATTTTTTTTAAAAAAGGATCAAATTAAACCCAAAACTATTAAAAAGCTCTGAGGTTTCGGGGAGCTCCTAAGACTGTTTCCCAAACCATGTTCCGCAGAATGTCAATATTACGTGAAAAATTATGAAAATTAATGGAACTCTTGTAAAACAAAAATGTATTCTGACCACATTTAACAGATTTCTCAAAACTAACTAATCATATTTTGCTTCTCTTCCATCGACATACCTTCAATCAAATACATAACTAAAATTGTTCAATAAAACTCAAAAATATTTTTTTTATTCACCAAATTTATTTTGTCGCCTTCAAACAGGCCCCGTATGATGCATTACGCTGATATAGGCTAAATTACGTTGTCATTTGTTGCCATTTCTGCAGAATCTGGTTTGGAGAAAAAGGCATTTTCCAACAAGACAATGCCAGCATTCATAGATCACAGACAACAAAGGAATGGTTCGATGAAAATAATTTACTCGTCATGAAGTGGCCAGAGAGAAGCCCCGATTTAAACCCAATAGAAAATCTACGGGGCATCATGACACGCATTATTTATGCAAATGGGCGACAGTTTTCGACCGTTGTGGAGTTGCAGGATGCAATTGAGACATGCTGATACAATCTATCACCAGATCTGCTTCAACACCTAATCACATCGATGAAAGATCGTGTATTTAAGCTAATCCAGTGTAATGGGAACAGTATTTAGTTTTAAAAGCAAGTTTTCTTGGCAAGTCTCTATACTTTTGAGACACCTTTTTTGTGTAATAAAATGTTGATTTGTTATTTAGTATGCGAATAAAATGTGTATATTTTTTGTTTTCATGTGACATCCTCGTATGGAAAGTTTTCTTTAATTTACACTTTTGAGACGGACCTTAATTCTACGTTTTTTCTTTTATGAATTATATTACCTCACATCTTGTTGTCTTGTATAGAGAGTAAATTATCGGAGAACGATAATCTGCGGCACTTACTCCTTCGAGGGAGTTTTGCGTCATCCCAGTAGCTAACGGCTGCTACGAGATGACAGTAGCAGCCGGGACCGACGGCTTAACGTGCCCTCCGAAGATCTGCTGGCGGACGAACAAACCAGTGGCTATCACCAACTGCTGGGCATCAGGCACAGAAAATGGGTCGACGGCCCACTCAGCAATGGTCCTCAAGCCACTGGCTTGTCTCCCAGCCAGAAGCTAGCCGCGCATGAAGTTGCTTAACTCCATCAATCAGCGAACCGATCGACGAGACGGCCACCTTCTACCTCACATCTTACTGTACTGAACAATATCATAACAAGAAATTAATCCTGCCGAGGAAGGTATGGGAAAGTAGCGGAAGCTCTGAATTCATCTATTTTTACCCCTTCATATGCACTTTCGTTTTAAAAAATTGATTTTCTCGAACTTAGTATTTAGAAAATACAAAAGAGCCCTATTTTCTTCCTTTTCATCATTTTCGATCGAATGATATATCACATGCCATATGTTGTCATAGTTCTAAAGACCGAGTGACTGCCACCCCCAAACACCGACCCCACGGGACAATTTGGCCCAAACTTCATAGGAATATAGATTTTGCCTAGAGGAATATGCATATCGAATTTCACTCCTTTACATATCTAAATACCACATAGATCACTTGATCATATGAAGGTACTCATGCCCCCACTAAGCTACATTCCAAATTTTAACCTTCTACCTCAAAACATGCAGATATTATGAAGGGGACGGACGGACGGATGGATAAAAAATAATACATCAAAGGAAAGAGCAACTCAAACAGTTTTTCGTGAACTCAATGTGAACACCGTTCGTCACACGGCATACATCGAATCGATAGGCGAGTTCTTCCCAAACCTTGATCAGAGTGTCTGGAATAGTTGTTTCTTAAGTCGGGTAGGTCAGCTGGTAGCGCAGGCATATACACATTATCCTTTATGAATGCCTCACGGGGGCCCCCTCACGTTCGGGGCCCTACGCGGATGCGTAGTCAGCGTATGCCCCTTGCGGTCAATCCAGTGCTCGGGTACAACGGAAGACAGAGGAAACACTGCATGAGCATGCACACAGGTGTTCCGACAAAACTGTTTGAATTGCTCTTTCATTTGATGCATTATTTATGTATTCCTAATTTTAAGTATTTTATTATACAGGGTGTCTCTGAACGGTCTGTACAAACTTTGAGGGGAGGTGGTATGGGTGATTCTAAGCAAAAACGTTCATATGAACGTGGTTCCGAATTTGAACGCTAACTGAGATATGAACAGAAATAAAAATGCCGCCACCAAGATCAACAATAACTCAAGTTCCGTAAAATTTAGGATGATGATTTTTGGTAAAACAACAGGGTACATAAAACTGCGTGTACCGTTAAAATTTGATCGGATTCCAACGAATAGTTTCCGCGTTACGTAGTCAAAATCGTAATACGTGCTGGTTATCACTCCTCGCATGTGAGCACGGGTTACGATGTGTACTCAGGTATTTTCATTTATGTATTTTTGATTTATGCTTGTGGAAAATGATTCCTGATCCTTTTTCGTGTCTATTTGTACAGTACGCGGAACAACTTTATGGTTTTGAATTAATTATTCCTCGGGCCCAAATTCGTCCAAAGCAAAGCAGCCAAACAGCTAACTACTCCACGGCTCACTCCTGCTCAGCACTCTCATGGATTCAAATGGCTTCACTTTGGTGGCGATGTTAACAATAAGAATCGGACGCCAAAACTCTACATAGTGCACACTTACTGCCAAACGTTCATGATTTTCACCGAAAGTCACCCAAATGGGTGATAGCAAATAAATTACACACCTTTTGACTGAATGTATTTAAGAGAGGCATGATTTTCATATTACGCTGCAACCAAATCATAATACAGAAATAGACTTGAGGCTATACTGAATATGAGAATTCAACTTTCAAATATTGCGCCTGATATCAAAAGAATTTGTAATTCAAAGACCAGGAAACATCGAAGTCGTTGAGAACATAATTTTGCTATATTGAAGCGTTAATATACGTTTCTGTTATTTTACTGATAATTTCATGTGTATTGTTTTACAAACACGTAATTAAAATTTGAGAAGACACGCTTGGTTTGTTTTCTAAGCTCTTTTAATTTATTTACAAGTAACATCTAGCTACCTATAAATAACCAACTTGTTCTGTTAAAATTTCATAGGAAATGTTTTGAGAAACGCTATAATAAGACAAAAAAAATTGTATTTGTGCTACTTTGCATGTCATTAGAAATAACATCCCAATGCGCAAAATTATTTGAAGTGCACAAAACTGGATCCGGCCATTACCAAAATATGACAAAAGCGGGATCCGGCCAATTTCCTTGGTCTCGATGAAATTTAAAGAAAGCTACAAAGAACATAGACGTCCCTTGATAAATTATGAGGCAAATCAACTTTTCTTGCCTACCTGATTTCAAACAAGCATAATGTCGAAGGAATAGAGTAAGCCTTGGTTTGCCCACGAAATTTATAAAATTCAAAATCCAACAAACAGAATTGTTACACCACATATTTTGATATCGTTGGAACTGCCAATTCGTAACCTGTAAGAGATCCAACAGTGCACTTTAAAACATTCTAATTTTTAACTTATTAAACAATTCTGAATTCGGGGAACACAATATAGAATGTCTATGTTATTTAATGAATGAAAAAGTCCGTATAACCCCATGAACACATGAAGCGGTCTCAATTTGTTCAACAAACAAACAAGTATATATCTTAGTTTTCCAAGCATCTTTCGGAAGACCCCTGTGAAACTAAAGTGAAAAACCTGCTCTCAAGATGGGGTCTCAACACATCTCTGGATACACGTCTCCCTAGAAGTGTTCTCTAAGAACGTGTCTCCTCCACGAGCTCCAATGACCTATGCATGCTTCGCACAAGTCGACGGATGTGTGCTTGAGAAATGTTCTCCCATTCTTCAATAAGGACCTGCGAAAGGTCGCGCAGTGATTGTGGACTTGATGGACGTTGCCTTATGCGTCTTTCAAGCATGCCCCACACATGATAATGTCCGGACTCATTTCTGGCCACTCCAATGTTGCAATGTTCCGTTCTTGGAGAAATTCCCGAGTGGCACATGCCGTATGCCCACAACATAAGCAACAGGCACTATGTGATCTTCCAGAATGTCCCTGATGTAGACTTCAGCATTGAGACGTCCTGGGACAACAACGAGATCAGTTCGACTGTCGATAGATATCCCCCCCCCCCCTCCAAACCATAACTGAATCACATCCAATTCTATATGTCTGTTGCATTGTTGCTTCTGCAAAGCGTCTCCACATACGCTGACATCCATCACGATGAGTTAGGAGAAATCTGGACTTGTCTGTAAAGAGAACAGACCGCCACTGACGCAGCTGCCAGTTAATGTGTTATTGGGCAAACCGACGTCACACGAGGTACACGATTCGGCTCTCTGGCTCTCAGACCACCTTCCCGTAGTCTGTTTCTGACAATGTGCTCAGAAAAATAAACTCCTGAGGTCGCACGCAGGTCGCTTTGCGAGTCTCTAGCAGTTGATGTTTGAAGATATCGGTCCTGCATTCTTGTCGTTATGTGTCTGCGTCCTTGCCCGGCCCTTCGCGAATAGTGATGGACCTGATTGAGTAGCCTTCTTGGAGCAGCTTAACAGTTCTTGCAACTTCCTCCAGCCTGAGATTTCTCATTTTGTCTCAATTAAACGTCGAAATACTGTATCGGAGCTTTAACATGCAAATTAATGCTGTTTGAAGACCATGTGACTTTTATCCTAGGGTTATGACCATTCTGTTTTTAAGGGGTCTCTGGCATTGTCACTTTAAACTCACAGAAAAAAAAGAAACTCGAAAAAACACCCAGTGATTTCAATAGACCATATCGAATTTATCAAAAAAACTAGGAAACATTTTATCGGAAGTCTTGATCTTGAGATTTTACAAATATTTTCAGAAGTGTTCCCGTAATTCTTTTAAGCAGTGTATTATTTTTATTTGTCATGTCCTATCATTTTAGCTCTTTATTATTTTAAAAATTGTTAACTGTGAACACCTGTGCAGTAGGTTTTTATTTTCTGGTCAAGTGTCATTCGCACGTGAAAAGACGGCCGTACTCTCCGAAATGCATGTAGATTATATAGCCCGCGGCTTATATAAGTATCTTTGACGTTAATCGCGCCATCTATCGAGGAGTTTCAAAATTAAATAGATAAGTGATTTTTTTTTTTGCTAACTAATTAAAAAATAATAAGATTTCTTTAATTAGAATAATCATGCATGTTGAGTAGTTTGCAGCAGGGGCCTGCAAGCTATCCAATCGTGTACAAACTTTAAAATCTCTGTAATCTAACGCTGTTGACATAGAATTGCTGTTCGAGAGGAGTAAGTTTTTTTATACGTAATAAAACGGTGATTTTGAACAAGTTTGAGAAATGTTCCATTCGATTTGATTCTGGAAAAAGTTCTTGAAGTCGTAGCATCCGAACATCCCTCAGAGACAGAGGAGGAGGGTGCCCGCCTTTTTTTTTTTTTTTTTTTTTTTTTTTTCCTCCTCCCTCCCTGGCGCTGACAATCTGCCACCATTTAGGTGAGAATTGGATTTTTATTGAGTTTGAATGCGAGGCTCTGACCGTCGGATGGAGGATCAAGGGTGACGGGCAGCGCGGGAAATCGGAGGCGACAGCGAGGGCTTGTCGGCGTCACCGTCGGCATGGTGCGCACCTCTGATCCCAGCGCATCATCACTCCGCTCTAGCGCGAGATCAAGGCGACGTCCGGAGGTGAGCGAGTCATTTGTCACGTCCGATGGCAGGTGGCACACCGTGTCTTTGTCAGTGTCCCACTCAGGGTGAGGAGTGGTTGGGGTAAGGGGGAAGCCTTCTCTCTTCGTTTAACAAGCAGATTGGAATGAAAACGACGGGGTAGAAAACGGACGGAGATAGGTTTTAGGAAACTGGAACAAAAAAAAGCGGAGGGAAGGCAAAAAGAAGAAGTCAACTCGGGGAGGGCAAACGTTATTTCAGTTACCAATGAAAATTGACACTGGGGTTTAAGCGCCCTTCCGCCACCCTGATGACAATTTTCCAGGACGGACTCCATTCGTTTTTCGGCGGGTACGCTCCACCCCTTAATGAGCACCTAGTCTCACTTGGCAAGGCATTCATCAGCACTCATGAATCCCTTTCTATTGCCTTTTTCTCTCTCTCTTAAGCGGTGGCTCCCCCTAGTGATGAGAAAAGTCATTCCGCTCCTAACGAGAATGGATGGGGGTTTGCTTCCCCGTGCTTTTCACGTGATGATGGCTCAACCGCGGCGCCTTGTTTTCATCCGAAACAGAAGTAGCGAGGGAAAAAATAATGTTCGGGGAAAAAAGGCAACTTGAACGGAAATCCCAGCGCAGTGTGTTACACCGTGTATAATACACTCTCTTAAGCTGAAATATAACATACTTCCTCCTTTATACCTAATTTAATGTATCACCTAGATTTAGCATTTGTTTATAGATCGCTAGTTATTCCTTAATCGGAAATACGAAATACTCGGAAAACCGTTACTTATAGTTGAACAGCTCATAAAAAGATAGTGCTTGTTACTACGCAGTAATATCCATACCTGCCAACTTGTACGATTTTTCCGTACAATGTCTATAAATTTCCTGACTGACACTTACATAGTAGCTAAGGTCCATATACAGTAGCACCTCATGCCCTATGGCCATTATGAGAATGCTGGGTAGTATATGCTCTAACATCCTACCTTCATGATGTTGCAGGATTCGTAATGACAACCATACCTGAGTTTCTGTGCACTGTTGGAATTTGCATTTCATTTAGGTTGTAATATTTTGCGTCGTTATATTGTGTTGCACTTTAGTATCGTATTCAGTAAAAAATTGGATTATATATACAGTACACTGGTTTCTAGGTTCAGTTTTCTGGATTCCGGAAAAATCGCAGCACAATTAGACATGCATATTAATAATATTTAAGCGAGAACTCGAAAACGGGTGGAGATATCTGATAACGGATTTCATTATCGGATTAATGAGGAAATTGCACCCCAGATCGAATGGTCACATGACCCCTTTCAGTTTGAACATATAAATGTACTAAATGTACGAGTTTCGTTGCCCATAGGTTGGCAGGTATGAATATCTAAGATGAATAACAAAACTTGTACATAAAAAATTCAATCCTGTCACGAGTCATATAGAAATGGCACATTAAGTGAAGGAACCCTAGACTTCAAAAGCTCATAGTTTTAGTTTTAATTATAACCAAGAGACCTTCTCTGGTTTGCTGTCTTCTTAAATGGGAAGTCCGTCCATAATGAAACAGGGGCGTAACTGGGGGGGGGGGGGGTTCTTATGAACTCCCGTTTTATTTCTCTGATCTGTTTAAGTTCATTTGTTTTTCTTTGTTTCTACTAAAAAACTGTTCTACATTTTATCCTCCCCCCCCCTCCCATGCAAAATTCTGGTTACGCCCCTGTGAAAGTACGGTTGCATACCTTTAATTGCTAATTCACGATATTGCGAAAATCACGTGCTCTACTGCTCGATTCGGACTATGATGTTTCTTAGGGGAGCGACAGATACATAGGAAAGAAGCAGCACTGTATTCAGATCAGAGTCCATAGGAATGCATGCAGCGCATTATCACCATTACCGATCTTGCTACAAATATACGAGGATATTTCATCTACATTTTTGTTGCTACTGACATTTTCTTCATCGGTGGGAGGGATATCGAACTCGGCTTCAAACATGTACGGTATCACATTTTAGGATAAAACATAACCTAATCTAATAGTCGTGAACAAAAATCGGGACCCGGTCACCGTTTACGTAGTCTCAGCCATTTTTATACAGCTTTTCACCAGAACGCGTCATCAGGTCGCATCACTTCTCCCCATGCGTGCATCAAAGAGTGTCTAATAATTTCCAATTTTTAGAGATTGTTATTGATCTATTACCGAATCAAATTATATCTTCAGATACCCATAGAGCATATTGCTAAATTTTAAATACGTTCAATTCAGATTTGGCTGCTCTTCATGGATACTACTAACATTTTTAACCAGTAGCAGATGTTAACTTCATATTGCAAGCAAACTTCTCCAGTAAACCTCCAAAATTTCAAGTATGCTCGATCCAAGCATTTTGGATTAAGAACTGCTCATTCTGTAAGAGATGTTGTTGAAAGGTCGTACCCCTGTATTCAAAAGCTCGATTCGGCTGGTTTGGAAGCAATAAATGCTTGATACCAGCAATCAACTTCATCCATCTCGCAGAAAGTGGTCTGTAGACCGGAAGAGATAGCAATATTAAGACTTAAGTTCTGGAGTTTTGGCTTGGTCCAACTGGAGTGAAGGTCTTCGAATGATGAGTAGTACGGGCCTTCAAGTCGCCATAAAGATGCTAGTTATTAGACAGACATAGCGTGCCTGTCTGGAACAAGCTCAAAGCGTGGTATCTCCTGAAAATTCCATCTAAGAGAGCACTATACTCACATGGTCGATTGGTGGGTATAAATGGTATGGATGTCTGTACTCTGTATGCATGAGTAAAAAGGGCATTTTATCAGATCTTTGGCTTCCGGGCCAAGGAATAGCATTACCGAAGCGGCCCGAATTTCAATCGAGCTATTCATGTGAGAGATGAACGTCGGCTGCGAACATCACAAGAGCTGAGGAACCCGCCATCAAACTGAATCAGCAGGCTGGCAGACGTGCGTCGACAAGAACAGTAGCAAATGAATAGTCACTGCATTGATGTTCACAAAGGGTAGCCTTCTCCCATCTAAATGGGTTCATCACCCCCCGTTCATCTACTTTCTGCTCCATCGAGTAGATGAACGTGGTCGTATTCGAATGAAAAACTCCGAAAAAATCACTTTGCATCTGTTTTTGATAGAACACAACCTGATGGTGGCATTATTATGGTCTTGGATAAGATTTCTTAACTTTGTCTGGGTCCTGAATGCCACTCTCTCTTTCAATTTGCTTAGTTAACTAACAATGCGGAAGAGATATTCCAGCAGGATAATGCGATATGCCAGAAGCTCAAAATTTTCCGGGAATGTTTCCAGGAGCACGACCAAGACGTCCAAGTAATTTCCTGTACCCTTTGGGATCACGTCAGCCACTAACTCACCAGCAGATAGGTCTCATTCTTACTCTGTTTGGGAATGAGTGTCGAGAAGAATGTACACCAGATGGTAGCTATCACCATTTTTCGAATAGTAACACCATCTCTGTTTGATCCTTTGCAGACCCACGCTCACTCCTTTGGACACATTGCAGTTTGCATAACTCCAGATTCTAATGGACACCTTCAACACTTTATTGACTGTTTTCCAGATCGTCCTACACACGGCTGTTACTCTGCTTATTAGCTTGTAATTCCCAGAAAAAAAATTATGCGACGGCTATCACTATACCAAAGTCATTTGCAACTGCATCTAAAACTTCATTAAGACTTCACGATCCCAAACTTCAGGCAGAGAATAAGCAGTTCAGAATCTGATAACGCAGATTTAAATGGAATTTTGGATTGCGATGTACGCAGATAGACAACGCTCGAGACTTGTTTGAATGAAGAATGCGGCTAGCAGGAGATAAATCATCCGCTAAACCTATAAATTCACAGCACAGAATACCGAGATCGGGGTTTTTAATGGAAGTTCATCTTTGTGTCCGTGACATGTAAATGTTGACTCGTCTCCCTCCTATCTTTATCCTCAGGCTGTTTATTTTTCGCGCGCACATACACACTCACACAACCCCTTCTTTCTCATACACCCACCCTCCGTGGAAATTAACAAAAAATAAAAAAATGCAAATGGGTCCCCCGAGATTGTATCCGCGAAATCATTTTCTCTTCAGATTCTGATTAGAATAAGCTTG
>JAHWFO010030585.1:2412341-2427328 GCA_023313115.1 Rhysida immarginata | reverse complement strand
GGGGGTCCCAATCTCAGTTTGCTCAAATGATGAATTAGCGTCGAAAGGGAAGTCAACGACTTCCGCTTTTTTCCTCTCATTCTTGTCTGATTCCGACTAGAGGAGGTAAAAAATGTAAAAGAAAGAAAGAAGAAAATGACGGGGGATTAAAATGGACGATCCATGCGACAATCCCTCTGTCATCCGCCTTTCAACGTGGATCAAGAGCGGCCGACAGATTAACGCGCTTCTCCTCCGTTGCCACGGCGACCGCCTCTCGCAATGTCCACCGCAACGGAGTCCGAGGCGAATGCTCAGCGTTATCGCTTGGATCGCCCGCACTGGGATAGGAAAGTCAGCTTCAACAGGTTATTCTTCAGACCTGACTCATCTTAGTAACTTAATTTTATGTAAATAATATTTATAAACTAATTTTTTACACACACTGGCTAATGAATTAGAAACATCTGAGAAACACATGTAAATTTGTTTGAATCTATTTTTATGCAAAATAGCTTGAAGTCATGTGATTCAAGGTAACCAGCTATTTACAGATTCTCGAATGGAGCGATAACTGTGATTCAAGACTATTCTCGGCCTGGGAGAACCATGGACCAGGAATCGAAGCGCATCCAAATTGGAGTCGGAGTCACCTAACCTAACCTAAGAAGTCGTACAATGGTGTCTAGAGCATCATGACAGGACATGTAAAGACTGGAAGATTATATTGGTCTAACGAATCAAGATATGAGGCCCGTCTGGAAAGTTTTGGCAGGAGTCCCATGAAGCAATGTTATCAAAACAACTCAAGGATCAAGTGGTTAGTTGGTTTGTTAAATTTTGGCATATAACATTCAAGGTCATTTTGCGTCCTTTTCTCACGGCTAATATCTTTACGCATTTCTGAGACATTTCGCATATCTATTAACTTATGTTTACTCATTCCAAGGACAAACACAGGTATCTATGTCCATAGTGGGATTTTGTACCCGCGACCCTTCAGATTCGAGAACTGGAAAGCCTAAGCCCCAGTCATCGGGGTTAGGTTCTGGTATGGAACTGATCCCCTGATATTCATGGATGATCAGGTGAGTTCCACGACTAACTCGCGTGAATACAACAATTGCCGATCAGGTCCAGTGCTGCTTCTTCATAGACGACAATGCTACTGCTCATCGCGTACAGTTAGTTCTCTATGGTTCATTCCCATAGAAAATGCTGGATATGTCTGGAATGACATATCCGACAGCAAACTCGTCTTCCAATAAATTTAATGGTGAACGCCTGGTTCTTCATTATTGACTTACAAGTCCTTCAACACTTATTGACTCTATGTCAACCCCAATGCAGGCTATGATTTGGGAAAGGGGTACTATGTAATATTAAACAGATGTTTCTAATTCATCGACCATGGTCTTTAAGAAGAAAGTTTTCTTAGTCAGGGATAGAATTAGGCTCACCCCCTATTTTATTATTATTATCACCATTGAAGCGTCTTTGTTTGTTATTTAAGGATATGAAATGCCTGAAAATCGTTTCGACAACTTCCTGACCCTCCTCCTTTGTTCAATTTTGTTGCTTTTTTTTTTCCTAATTTTTTTTAATGACGCGCGTGAAAGTTGAGGAAGAAGTTTAGTCCGAGCAAAAAGAACTAATTACATTTCTTCATAAATTCTAAATGAACTCGAGAGGTAGTTTTACTCAGTTAATTGTCTCGAGCAAGAAGAAATTTTCAAAAGAAGTGAGAGGGTTCCGTGAGGAAGGGGTAAGTGGGGGAAAAAAAAAAAGGCTTAATGAGCTTCGGCAAAACATTAATGCAACGTCAGTTGCAGTTAAGCGTTATGGTTCTGGGAAGGGTTGGAAGAAAAAAAATATTTATTATAGTTGAAGAAGAAGAAGAAGAAGAACGAGATTTCGGCGAGATAAAAAAGGGGGCGGGGAAGAAGGGGTAGAGGAGTCGCCGCTCTATTTCTGAGTGGCAGCGTCGTCTCCGGTCACCGTCGGATACACTGGCCACGTGACACGTCACGTGATTTAAAGGCCGAGATTTCGTTGGATTGAGTCGTCATCCACTTTGCCCACTTTCTTTCCTCGCAAGTCACTTGGCTGTTAAGGCAATTCATTAGTTTCTCTGGTAATTGTGCAGTTTAGATTGACAAAGGGGGTTATATTCTAATTTAATAAGCTGGGATTTAAACCCATAACTACAGAAAATGAAAATACTGTATATACTTAGTAAGTATTTATATACAAATATATAAACCATATTCCGCTGAATTACTCATCTACATATCAAGACTTACTTTAAGTAAATTTACATTACTGACATATTAGTCGAAATTTGCAAACACAGAACGCAGTCAGAATTTCTCACATCAATTCTTAAAGACGGAAAATTCTGTAAGCCAGAAAGGTGCCGAGAATGCCGGGCGGTAGAGAATATTTTAGTTAGCTTATATGAAATATTACATTGCTATGCAAGATTCTTGATGTTTTGAAAAATACATATCTCAGGTCCAACAATGCAAGGCAAAGTTTGTACAACAACAGGCCACTTCTTTAGATTATCGTTCTTGCGTTAATTCGCAATAAAAAAAAATTACTTAACATTTTTGCAACACTACTTTGGCGCGTTGGTTACACGGCGTGTTCGACAATCTTGATATTTTTTTTGAAGTTTGAGTTGAATAGTCACCTATCGGGGCCCATATGGCCGGGTAGGCCGACAAGTAGGTCCCCGCTAAGTAGTTACATGGTTTCAAAATGTTATTAATACACTGCGGGTTCGAATCCTTCCGAATACACGTTTTACAAGCAACTTTGTTTCCCGGCTTCGCTTTGCCTTGATAAGCTCGGAGAAAACGGGAAAGGACGATTTTTTTTAAAGGGCCCCCCCCCCCCTTTTTACTTTCTTATACATAGTATAAGGAAGTATTGTAATCGCGAAAAATTTCGACTTCCAGATCTTCACGTTTTAGGGTCCCTAGATTACGAAAAAGTGATTTCTGGAAAATGTCTGTGTCCACGATAGCGTTCAAACGGCTAAAGCTATCAAGACCAAACTTTAAACTTAAGATCATAATCTTCCTCGGGAGGTCTGATTAGTTTTCCAGTGGAATCGGTGAACCGGAAGTATCAGTTTACTCCAGCGCCAAAATATAAATTTTGAAATATCTCGTTAAACATTGCGTTTATGAAAATTTTGAGGGGATTAAAAAGTGTTCCAATTTCAATTTTAAGCAACTTTTGTAAAAAAAATTTTTCAAAATTCCAACCGGAAGTACCAGTTTTACTCTTATCAAAATCCAGTGTTTTGCTAAAATAGGCGAAAGAAAATGGTATAGGAAAATTTGGAATCTATACCAAAGTGTTTGGAAGCTAATTTGAAGTAACTATTATTCACAAAATTTCTATCGGAAGTAGCCATTTTAGACAGATGTTTAATTTTTTTCTGTATTAGGACATTTACGTATAAGAAAGTTGGGTGGTGACCACACCTCATTTTTTTATTTTTGTAACCAAAGCAGATGTGTCAATTTTGATGAATCCAATGAATAGGAAATTCTGAGTGACCTATCCCATGGCGCACTTTTCATCATCCCAAATATGCAGATTAGGACACATTCAAATCCTATCTTAAAAACCGTAACACATACTCGAAAAATTCCAATTCAGTTTGGAATTCCGAGTAAAACAAAAAAAAAAAAATTTCCAAAATCCGATGAACGGATCACCAACAATCATAATCCAAAGCAGATCATGTTGACCGTTTCACGAACAGTGTAGCCTGCCATCCTGGAATTGTTTTGTCTTATGTATGCTGACACATGCCTTTTATTTGCTTTTCCTCATCAAAGTGAATGTTATTCTGGTAATTTTTGGTAATTTCTTGATTTGCATGTTGAACATTCAATATCTTTGTGAATTGCATAGGTAGGTAACTAATAAATTCAACATGTGATTGTTGGTGATCCGTTGATCGGATTTTGGAATTTTTTTTTTGTTTTGTTCGGAATTCCATGCTGAACAAGTCTTCAATTGGAATTTTTCGTGTATCTGTTATGGTTTTTAAGATAGGATTTGAATGTGTCCTAATTTGCATATTTGCGATGATGAAAAGTGCACCATGGGATAGATCACTCACAACTTCCTATTCATTGGATTCATCAAAATTGACATATCTGCTTCGGTTACGAAAATAAAAGGGGGGAGCTTATTTTTGTATCCACCCTATCTATTCTCAAAAAATCTACTCACTGTTTGATATTCCATATCTTGTTTTCAAGTAGGTCGTTGATTGTAGCTTGTTTTTGTCGATACCACTCACTTTCGCGTGAGTTTAGTTAGTCTTTTTGTTTCGAAATTTTTGAATTACAAACAGTGAGTACATTTTTTTGGACCCCTTTGTATATACATATTCATAATGACCTTTTTGATTTACGAAGCAAATTTCTAGCTTAGAGAATTTACCAAAATTCTGAAAATTAAAATTTCGCCATATATTTTCACGTGCCCGAGGTGGAAAAATCTTGAATGGCCACGTGATATTATTTCCTCGGTAAAAATAAAATTCTTTATTTACATAAGGATTAATCATTGAAATTGGAATCAAAGCTGAAAAGGCATGAATAGCTCAGGCTTTTCTTATTAGCAATCATGGTTCTGGGCGTTTCCAGATTATAATATTTGTCATAAATTTAATTTTTTCGATTGTCAAGAACTTGCTGTTTCTTGTATAAGTCAAGACAGTGGAGTCAGGTATTTTATTAAAGATTTTATTAAAAAAAACAAAAAAAACATCTGTTGGTTATTGTTACGGCTTTCGCTTCCGAATTCGGCAACCTTTTTTTGAATCCTACTTAAAATTGTTAAAACTACGCTCTGCAGACATTTCGATTCTACAGTGCGTGCTTGGCGGCCTTCTAGGCTTGACCGGACCTAAGCCCTGGTCACGTAAATGCTTGCTCTTCCCGTCGGCGTTTTCCTTACTCGAACGCCGCCAGCGAGATGACGGATGTCCGTGCTTTTCGTCTTTAGCTAAGTTAGTAACGATTTCATTTCTGGTTCTGCTCCCACTCCTGAGAATTTTTTTTTGGTCAAATCGAGGTCTTCTTGCATCCCATATTACAAGCTTGCACCTTCTTAGTTTTGGTGACGTCTCCATGGATAACTTTAGAATTTGAATAATATTACCAGAAATTATAGTCGGGCTCAAATTTAAAAAGAAATTTCATATCTAGGGTCAGAGTCGATCTATTAGCATTTTCAGCTTAAGACTGAGAATTTTAACTATTCCAGCTAAGAGAATTTTTCGATTGCCGTATTTGATAAGTGCTATTCATTATATTCTTTGTTTATTGTATTCGTTGCCTCATCGGTTTTTTAATCCGTTCTCCGATAGGATCAGTCACTTTTTCTTTAGCATTCATTTCTGCTTCAGGGAGTCGTGCTTTGAGGATTCACTGTATTTTAGAATTTATCGCTTATTAAACCAAATTCAGCGCAATTTACAGATTTATTAATTGTTAAGACTGGCATTTTAAATGAATGCGTAGGTCACACAATTTTTTTTTTATTTTTATTTTTTATTTTTTTAATACAAAATTTCAACATATTTTCAGTGGAAAAACATTGAGTTTGGCAATGAAACTCTTAAGATAATTGTCGGCCAGTAAAGATCAAAGTCCAACCCAGGACTCATTGTTTAGTTTAAATTGCTCATTCTCAATTACACCATGTAACAAAATTTACTTTTTCTTTGTTTTTAGGTTAAAACAGTTTTTTTCTGTATTAATTTAAGCATGAGACATCCTGATTAACTAAATATATTGTTGCTGCTGTTCTAATAAACTGACCACAAACAAAGCAAAATGCATCAGAAGAATGCTGACAGGACCGAGAGGATGTATTTACTAAATGCGAAAAAGGGGAAAACCGATGTTAACACATACAAAACAAGTGATCAACTGATTAAGAAAGAGTTAGGTTTGAACGTTGAACGAAGTGTATCACTTGATAGCGACTTGATTCCTGTTACTATCTTTCAAAATATCTTAAGTCACTATTAATAGGGGTGGTTCTCCTAGAATACCAATTCTTACTTCAAAGCATTGTTAGCGTTGCTTTATCGATATATTGAAACTAACTAGGCAATTGGTATTGAGCTTCACTTTTCAGTAGGAAAAATAAGGGCTAAAAATAACATTATTTAAAGGGAGAGGGTTAATAATAAATAATATATTTAACGTACCCATAACAAAGAGTCTGAACCACCTGAAGTAAATGGAAACGTAGAGTGAAAAGTAAGATCGAGAGTCTTGAATGGAATGATCGATTAACAAACAAAAAAGGGGAGTTATACACGGTCATGACTCAATTTCCTACTTCTCCAGAGAATATCAGCAGTACGCTCCTTTTTTGCCGACCACTCGCTAAGATATGTTGAAATTTTGAAAAATAAAATTTCCTTCTTTACTTGTGTTCATTTTCATCAATGAAAGAGACATTAAAGATCGATTTTGTTGATTTTGCTGAATGCTACTTTGCAGAAAAGATGAAAAGAGCAGGAAACTCGATGGAACAAGCGTATAGCCTAAATGGAGATTATCTTGAAAAGTGAAAAAGAATTTTTCTAAAATTATATATTTTCATTGGAAGTTTTCAATGCTAAGATATGGCATATAATACATCAAGCCTATTGTTATCCCTTGCTAGTTGTTATCAAGAGGAAACTGCTGTTAGGCCTAATTTTATCCAGAGCTACACCCCAGCCATCCTAAGAAGTACACCCAAAGTCAAATGAACGAGTCACGGGAGCTGCTAAAGTTTTGAACTTAAAATTTTGAGGGACTAGAAGAAACATTAATTCCTATATTATGTCAAAATTTGGTCGAATTCGGCTGGCCAGTTTTTGAGTTATCTGCTGATTCGATTGACTTTGAATATATACGTGCTTATGTGATCAGTTAATTCCTCCGAAACGTCAAAAACCAAATACCGGATGAAATTAATACATTATTGGACGGTACGTTAAACTGTACCTTGAGGTATTTTTATGACCATCGGTTTAGCCTTTTTAGAGATATTAATTTTTTCTAAAAATGAAGAAATGGCTATAGCATTCATGTAAGCGAACCAAACTCAGTTCGGCATGTACAGTCGGGTGCATAAAGGTTTAGACTTAAGTCATACTTGAGCACGTGAATAGCACATCCCAAGCGTATATCTGCTACCCTATTTTCATTCAGAAGGGACAGGTCCAGTCTAATCTGCTTTGACTCTCAGTAACCGATCAACCGATCAACATCCGGTAAGCTCAGTTCCTGCTGAACAGGTAAAAACCTTTTTGCAGCCGATTGTACGGAACCCACACTTTAAGACGAATTTTTTTGTAAATAGTGTACCTTATTTGGCTCTCATGAGCCATTTTAGATTTATTAAAGCATTCCCTCAACCCCCCCCCCAACAGAAGAAATTTATAAAATATTTTTTCATATAAAAAGTAATCCATACTTCACCGGTTCCTTAAACATAAATTGCTTGCCTCTGATGGGCCAATTTTGAGTTATGAAGTTTTTTTTAATAAATCCCTTAACTCCCTTCCCCCTCAATTTTTTCTTCTTTGCATGATAAAGCGGGAGGCCATTCATGTGCCATTTTACTATTTGTTAATCGAATATCCCATTTTGGGCTCTCGATCTTACGGTTGACCATACTTCCTAGGCAACCTTTATAAAATACATACATGCTAACTTGTACAATTTTTCCGTACAATGTAAGAACTCTGATGTAATTGTACGGACAGATTTATAAAAGTACGGATTTTGAAAATGGCTGACAAAAACGGACACCTGGAAACGTCAATGCAGGGTAGATGACAAATCTATGACTATTGTTTCTGAAAACTGTCACATAATGGCAAAAGAATAATAACATACGTAAGTGATTACAGTTTCAGACAGTTCAATAGTTTCCCATGGAATCGAATGTTTTTCTGTGCTACTCGAGTTCTCATAACATTGGAATTGGAGGACCTTGACGAGCTAGTCGCCGAGTGTCTCATTATTCCATGCATGTTCAATAGGCAACAGTGTGTATCTGCAGTGCTGGAATATAATGTCAGAAATGGTATGACTTGTGTGTCGGTTTCTATGGAGAGTACCCGCAGTACATATTAGCTGAGGTCCATACACAGTAGCACCCCATGTAAAGAGACTTTTTTGTAATATACACGTGATATACTTCTATTTTCATGCATTTTATCATTCTGTTAAGTAAAAAATTAGATTATAAACCACCCGGTTTTCGGAACTGGACTCGTTTGTAGCTAACTGTTTATATCTGGGCGATAACTCAAAAACGGATAGAGATATTTGAAAATGGATTTAACTATCGGATTAGTGAGGAAATTGCACCCGAGATTGAGTGGTCACATGACCCCCTCTCCGTTTGACTTTGATACATTCTGGACTTGGGATTTTATTGTCCTTGAGCTGGCAGGTATGAAAATAGATCTATTAGAAGGTAATTTTTTGTAAATAATTCCCTCAATGCATCGTTTACCTGGTCACCAAAGGAAAATTTGGGAGGGGGACCACAATCGTTTGCTATGCATGTCAGGCCATTAGAGTGTAACCGATTTGTTATCAAAAGTTATCAACAAACTTAGAAGCCTTTTCAAAGGGCGATCAAAATCTATATTTAAAGTGCTTTTGTGCTTTTAAGATACTTTCACATTATTCTCTGCTGGGAGTACAATCAAGTCAGGTTTGCGATCGAAATTAATTAATTCGCGCATCAGTCACGCGCCAACATTTATCGCTCGTGTTTTTCTTGTGGATTACTACGAGGAAAAGTTTTCCATTAGAATTTTTCCATTACAAATACTCACGGAAGAGTCGAGGAAACATAAAAAGAGGGAGGAAACGCATTTCCCACTACTAGGCTCCTTCTCTCGTGGAATGATCAGCTAGGGACGAGTCACAACTATTTCCCACCCCTACAATTTCCTCTTCCATTATTTTTTTCCCATCGCCTTCTCTCATCAGAGAGGACGATTAATTTTTCATTTTGAGTAATTAGGTGTGAAGATGAAATTCGAACTGCCCCCCAAGTGCAACCGAAACCCCTTCTTCTTTACATTTTCTCTTTCCCCCACCATTATGGGTTTCACGCTTCCTCTCATAGAAAGGGGATTGACTGGGTTCGAGATGGAATTGATGTATACATGCATATTCTTTGAGGATATTTAAAGACATTTCTTTTTTTTTGGAATCCAGTTGTGAGTAAAAGTGAGAAAGTTGTTCAGACATTAAGAGCTGTAGCGGTAATCCGGATCATATTGGAAACCTGTCGAAACGTGAGATATTACTAAGATAAAAGCAAACATATGTTATGAAATAAGCATTCTAAGCTCCGAGTGTAACTTCATTTGCTGTTATTATTTGAATAATTAGACGTGAAGTGAAACTCGACCTGCAACCGAAATCCCTTCTTTTCTCCATTTTCTCTCATTCCTCCCAATTATGGGTTTTAGTGTTTCCTATTACGGAAGGGGAATTAGGCTCGAAATAGATTTTTAACGGGGTTTGAGATTTTCACACGAAAAAAATTGATTTATGAAGACAGGCGGGTTTGCATTAAGGTTTGTTAGCTTGTTAGGTTTTAAAGCGCATCAACTAGGTACTTGATCATTCACAATTGAAACAATGAGGAAAAACTGATTTACGAGAAATTTGTAATGGAAGGAGACCCAAAAGGTCTCAGTACAACCTTTTTTTTCCAAAACCAACAGGGAAACCAAACAGAGTATACGAGGATCAAAAAATACGCTGAACGTTATATTTTAAATATATATATGGGGGTACATGGAGGATCAAATATATATATATGGGAATATATATGAGGGTACATTGGCAATAGTCTCTTTTGCTACGAATGCACTTACCTTCAACACTTCATAGCCGCCCCGGAATCGGTCAAACCACTCGTAAACACTCTTTAGGGTCACTGCTGAATTATCATAAACTGCCGTAAACATTAGAAATATTTTGCAGTTTGAAATAAAATTTCATGTTGATTCGTTGCTCGTGTTCCATGATTATGACAGTACTACGAGACAGATTTTTACTCTTCTGTAGCTCACAGCGGAAAACAATATCATTATGCAAAATACTTGGGCAGTGATTTTGCTTAGAAATTTTATGTTTTAAGCAATGATGCCTACCGCATTTTCTAATAAAACATTAAGGAATGACATAACCAAGTACCGAAAGGCTAAACTAATCGCCGGTGCATAAACTATTTGAAACATAGCTCCAAAAGTTTTGAATTGCTTTTGAAAACCTTAAAACAGGTTTCATTGATTCAAATTCGGTAACCTACGAATTTTCTAAGTATTCTTATTCTAAGTAGTTACCATATTCGAATATTCTAAGTATTCTAAGCATTAATTCATGGCATATTGTTAAGAAATTTTTTACAACAGTTTTTGATCTTCCAATTTTTGCAGCTATTTTGGATCCAGTTAGGCCAGACTGCTTGAATGCCACAATTTGACCTTTTTCAAACTCAGAAAGATGCTTTCCTTTCGGCATTGTGAAAGTCACAAGATTTTGAAATGGCTCAATGAAAATAAAATTTAAAAAAAACAAGGAGGAAAAAAAAATGAAAAAACTAGCTCATGTATGAACATGAATTGGTTAATTTTAACTATCCGTACAAATCGCGCGATGACTGATTCCGCAAACTATGTGTTGTTTGATATGCTACATGCTCTATCTTAGATTGATAATTTCCAGTGGTACAATAGTGATATCATTAGTACAGGTACCCCTGAATAAATATCGACCATCTTTGAATTTTGTAATTATTCTTATATATTCCTTCATAAGGTCGTTACAAATTGTTTCATATACTGTTTTACGTGGCATATTTTAATCTTAAAGTTTTTCAGTGGTACCATAATAGTATCATTTGAACATGTACCACTGAATCAAATTCAACCGTCTTCGAACTTTGTAAATATTCTTATATTTTCGCTGATAACAGGTCGTTCCGAATCGGTTGATATATTACATGCCATATCTTAGCAGTGAAAATTTCCAGTGGTACATTTGTGGCATCATTCTCACGGTACCTCTGAATAAATATTGACCTTCTTCGGACTTTGTAAATATTCTTATGTATTCGCTCATAACTGCTCCTTCCGAGTCGTTTGATATATTACATGCCATATCTTAGCAGTGACAATTTGCAGTGATACGCTAGTGGTATCATTAGTACAGGTACCCCTGAATAAATATCCACCTTCTTCGAACTTTGTAATTATTCTTATATATTCGTTCATAACATGTCGTTACAAATTGTTTGATATATTACATGACATATCTTAACATTGAAATTGTTGAATGGTACCATAATGATTTCATTAAAACATGTACCACTGAATCAAATTCAACCATCTTCCAATTTTGTATTATTCTCAAATATTCTCTTATTTCGAGTTGTTTGATATACAACTTGCTATATCTTATCATTGAAAATTTTTGAGGGTGTCATAAGGGTACCATTAGAGCACGTGCCATTGTAAGGATTACGACCATCTTCAAAATGCTACATGTGCGGAACCATATTTATCGATTGGCGAAAACAGCAATTAATAAACCATTAAGAAATGACATAGCCAAGTACCGATAGGCTAAACCATTCGCGGAACAATATTTTTCAACTACCCTATGTTTACATTGAATGTTTCTAATTGACCATAATGATGCCATTAAACCACGCAGCATTGAACCACTTCGGATTATCATTAATTCTACGTTATATTCATTCATGACACATCATTCCAAGTTGTTTGATATATAACATGCCATATCATTGAAAATTTTTGAGGATGTCATAAGGGTACCATTAGAGCACGTGCAATTGTATCGATTACGACTGTCTTCAAATTTGTTCATGCGCTGAACCATATTATCAACTGGAGACAACAGTAATTAAAAAAGTAATGAATAACCACTTCTATCTCGTCATTACGATTTGTTTGATGTATTACTGTATCTTCCCATTGAAATTTGCCAGATGGGGTCGTGAAGGTACCATTTGTGCACGTGCTATTGAACCAATTTAGATAATATTTGTGACTAGTTCGTGCCATGAACCATATTCATGGACTGACGAAAACAGATTTTGAAAATCTTTCATAGCCTTAGAGAAGTCAGAGTTACGGACAGACAGACAGACAGGTAGGTTTCCCCACGCTAATAGCATAAATAATGTGAGAAGTTTGCAATTTTATAGAGTTAGATACATTGCAGTAGTCGCATTCAAGACCTGATGTGCCTCTGTCAGCACATTCTCGGGCCGATCGGACACTATGAAAATTTCGAGTCACTGGTGGTCTACTGTAGGTTTGTTTGCTGGTAGACTCAAGTTTTGTTCTCATTAAGGCGAATGTTAAAAACGAAAGTGTGCGGAAACCACTTGTGATTACTGAGGAATTCCCTGGTTGCTAGGGTAGCGCGTGGCTGTTAAGGAAACGTCTGGTGGCTATTTTAATGTGGTTGCTAAGGAAATCTCTGATTGGAAAATGAATTTCAAATCAAAATCAAGTTTTTGGTAGCTTTCCTTCAAAAAGGAGAATTCAAGCTGGTTCAATCGGCCGAGCAGATCCTGCAAATCTATGTTCCCTATAGTTATACGACATTACATCGTGAACAACTCGGGAATTCCTTTTCCGGATTCGTTGAATTAAGTCCTGGTTCCCGAAAACTCGTACAAATTGGCAGTTAATAACATGTAACAGCTTGAAAACGGATAGAGATATCTGAAAACTGATTTCATTATTGGATTACTGAGGAAATTGCACCCCAGATTGAGTGGTCACATGACCCCCTTTCCGGTTGGACATAAATTCCAGAACATGTAAATTGGTTCTGGTACTCTTTAGACTGAATGTACGAATTTCATTGTCCATAAGGTTGGCAGGTATGTTCATATGTAATTTTTTGTTCCTTTTCTAGTCAGGAATCACCTCCTGAAGTTTGTTCCTATTTTTTTAGTTCACTCTGTATTATATTCCTTTTAAGCAGTAGTTTTATGCAAAACAATAAAGAAACCTATAAAGAGCCTAGCTGCTAGCTTTCTTGCGTTTGCACGTTTTACTTAGCCTAACCTAACCTAGAACCTCTCCAACAATGGGAATAATACAGAGAGCATAAGCGCTTCAATTCATTGCTGGATTTGGGGCTGCAGCTGGACAAAGCGATTGCATAAGCACGCCTGTGTTAAAAGTGGAAAAGTTGCTTCTGAGTGAGTGAGTGAGATGGTTTCGACGGTGATTCTGCGCAGGATTTTATTGAGGCGTCAGACACCCAGGTTTCCCCCTCTTCATTCGGACGGAATTCTCGAGGCGCCCGACGGGGTTAATGGAGGTAGGGGGGGTATAGGAGGAGTGTTACTGAGCCGACACGGTTATATCCTCTCCTTTTAACCCCCACCCCCACGCACTTCCTCTCGTTGCATAATGTCGTCGTAGATCAGAAGCTATCGGTGGCTCATTTTCGACGATCCCTTGACTTATTGGAGTCGCTCGAGCGGATCATCGCCGCCTAATCAATCTCGTTATCACGTAGCGATGGCTTGGCCCTCGCGCAGGAGAGTTTTTCGGCACAAACGACTGTAATACGGCATTTTGTTCGATTGCCAGGAAAGAAGAGGAGGAGGGAAAAGTGGCGGGAACGGAAGAAGGAAGGAAGGAAGGAAGACAGACACTCTGACGACGGTTAGGTGGAATGAGATTCTGCGAGTAACGACGAATAAAATTGTGATATTTACAATAGGGTCACACGTACATACTCTTAGAGAATTCTTAAAGATAGTTCCTTTCTGGAACCAAGCCCTTCAGCTCAGTTTTGGGGTGAAAGCGCGAAAAATGAGTTGACTTTATTTTACAAAGTTGCCCAGTTGGAGGGGTTGGAGCGCTAATCCAAAGTTTCCAGGATTGAAAATTTTTTTCTCGCTTTTAATAACAAATATTTTCTGAGTCAATTATATTTATAAAATTATATAAAATTTTATTTATTAAGAAACTGCACAAACTGGCCAATATCTATTTAATATTTTATTGACCCCCATACGTACCAACTTGTACGATTTTTGATGTCATTGTCCTATTGTACAGACAATGCAAAAATGCAGATAGATAAGCAGTGTTCAAACTACATGTTCAATAGTGCAGGTCACAACATGTGGGTCATTGTCCTGCTGTAATATAGCATCAGGAACGAGTTCTATAACTCTGATATAGTGGTTGGTGTTGAGAGTATCCGCAAACTTAGTATGCAGCGAATCAATACCCAGTAGCGTCCCAATTCGGCCAGGATGACAATGCTAGACAATGCATGCGCCTACTTATCTTCCCTTCAAGGTGCTGCAATTCTCATTAGTGTATAACAATTTCTGTGCATGATAAAAATTAAGTTTGTTTTTGGGGGGAGGGGTCATGACGAATACGTGATATTTTGAGTCATTATATTATCAGTCATATTGGATTATAGAGTCAAGTTTTCAGTTTTCTTTCATTTTGGACTAAATGTATGGACGCTCTTTGGGCCGAATTACAGCATCTATGCAGACTGATATAAGGTGAAAGTGTTGAATCACTTGTAAGTCAATGGAATACCATACATTATTCTTGCAGATATGTTGAAAGAGGATCTTGCTGTCGTTCTAACATGTCCTGAACCTTCTACAGGGTATATTTAAACCTCTGTCACAAAGGTTTCTCCAAAGCCAGATGAAAACAAAAGTTCATATAAGAACCGTTTATGATATTTCCGCAGTAAAACTGAAGTTTCAGCAGCTGGTTTTTCTACTCTGTGGATGGCAGGTGACATACGGAGAAGAAGGTACAACAAATTCTTGAAATAACATCCCATTTATTGCTAATAACTTCAGGTGCGCCTAAACAACCATTGGGGGGGGGGGGGGTAAAACGGCCATCC
>JAHWFO010030585.1:2393046-2412241 GCA_023313115.1 Rhysida immarginata | reverse complement strand
TTCTTCTTCTTCATCTTTTCCCACTTCTACGTGGGGTCGCTGTTTTTGATGAGCTTTCTCCATTTCTCTCTGTCCACTCCCTTCTGAGTCCCTTTGATTTCAGATCTTCGTCCACAATATCTTGCCACCTTCTCTTGGGTCGTCCTCTTTTTCTCCTTCCCTCCACTTTCGTGTTCATAGCTCTTTTGCCAGTGTAGTCCTCGTCTCTTCTCATTACATAACCAAACCATCTCTGTCTATTTTCTTGGATTTTGTTTTCAATATCTGTAACCTTCACTGTCCCTCGGATGCGCTCATTTCTAATCCTGTATAATCGTGTCACTCCGCACATCCATCTCAACATTCTCATTTCTGCCACCTTCATCCTTTGTATACTGGACTTTTTTAGAGAGAGTGTTTCCATTCCATCCTCACCACCATCCTGTAAACTTTGCCCTTTAGACGCACAGGGATCTTCTTATCGCAGAGGACTCCAGAGACTTCTTTCCAATTTTTCTAACCTGTCTGTATTCTGCTAGATACCACTTATCATAAAAGGCTTGGCAGTGTGTTTTACAGCCGGATGCCCTTCCTGACGCTAACCCTCCTTCTTTATCCAGGCTTGGGACTGGCCAGTCCGCCATACGGTGCCCTGGGCTAAACTTCACTTTTAATTGCGGAAATCTCATAAACGGTTCGTTATATGAACTTTTGTTTTCATCTCGCAGAAGTTTGTGACAGGGGTTTAGATCCACCCTGTATAAGGGTAAACCACTGTTGAACCAACAGTGCGATATGAGTATAGGATATTTTCCTCCAAGTAGGATAAAAATGGAGCATTGAAGGACTGATTGGTTGTTAACAATGTCCAGGTAGTTCTGCAATTATCAGGAGAAGAGATCCATGCATGGACGCGTGGCTCCCGTACAATGATATCACTACAGGAGCCTCGAGTTGTCTTGATAAGGCATGCTGTATCCATTGATTCATGCGACTCTCGCCAAACCTTCAGTCAACCCTGTTCTTTCCAGAAATCAGGGGTTTTCGTATAGGCATGCGACTGATTTGAATGCACTTCAATTCCTGGTAAGGTCTATCCTTGGTGAAAATCATTTATCAATTGTTGCATAGAAATGGATGTCCTGTTTCCCGTTAAGTCGTTTTAAAGAATGGTGATCTCGCTCATGATTGTCTAGGTAGCTGCTTCATTTTTTTCAATCGTAGACGATCATGAACAAGTTAGGTCCTTTTTTCCCGATGCTGATCAAGTTCTGTATATATAAATTTCACAAATTTTTCTAATTCATTAGCTTTTATATGTGTGTTTATATGACACATGAAACTACAGAATCTTAAAAAAATTAAATTAAACAAAAGGTAACCATGTACTTAGTCGTTTATTGGATTAATATTATAACAGAAGCCTTCGAAAATAGTGCAAAGTTCAATTTTTAAAGGCTTGGAACCCTTAAACTCGCAAAATGGATATTTTGGCAATATTGTTGGCGCGTAATCTTTTCCATTAGAGCTGTATACCTTCAACAACACACCGTTCTATTTGATTAGCGATAAATCTATTACAAAAGGTAAAGAGGGGTAGGAGTTAACCCAATTAAAGATTTAGCAGTTAACGGTTCATTCCAAATTAAATTTCTATCAACATATTTCGCGAATGGTTTATGTAATTAGACTTCAAAGAATTTGCGAGGGATTGATTTATATTTGGTGGACGTAGTAAAAGTCGGAGGGCTCAGGGCTTTGAACGACTTTGATTTATAATTCATTATTCAGTCCAATTTATAGACATAAAGGTTGCCCTTAATTTGCTTTGATGGTGAAGTTGAGCGGATTAAATTTCACCCGATTGATTGGGTTCGATGCCAAGGGCCTTTGATTGGAATGAATATTTCTTGGGATTATAATCGCTCGTCTTCCCTTGCCACTATTTATCCTATGTAGCAAAAGTTCAGACTGATCTGCTATACTGTAAAAATATACAAAATATTCTTGATTACTAATGATTGCTAATATTTAAAAATATAGAAAATGGATATTATAAAAATAAAATTCGAAAATGAATTGTTGAAGTATCATGCAACAAAGAAGAGACTAAATACTCCAACTTCAGGTAACTAAATTAAAGGGAAAATTCCGCGACCTCGATTCGAACCAGGGACCATGAGTATCTAATCTCGTAGCCTCCACAAACTGGGCCACCGCGGACAGGGTAAAGTAAGGTTGTCTATCAAGTGGAAGCATATCTTAATTACCTAATGCTGGAGCATAGCTGCATTATTCACTTATTTGAATTTACTGCGAATTTTCATCAGTTTCTGATGGTTAGAAAGGAAGAATCCCGATCTGCGAGCTGGATGCTGTCTTATTATTGGACTTTCACTTTGGTAGTCTTTATGTCATCTGATTTTGACTATTTTATTATGCGTTTATCTTGAAAGTAAAATATATTTGTAAAATATTTGGAGCTGATCCAAATTTTCCCTTTAAAAATGCATCATCATCATCATCATCATCTATTGAGGTTGGGCAAAATAATATAAATACCAGTGAAATGAGACAAAATATTAATTAATAGGGCGATGGCCTTCAGTTTGCATTAATTACACTGGTCAACACATATTTTGCCTCCAATCATTTAAAAGTCATTTTATGGTAAATTTGTTGTACTGATTCCGAATATGAGATCAGTTTTTTCAAATTGGCTCTAGTTTTTTAGATATTTAATATAGTTCATTTTCTACGTTTCAACGTGTATATTTATCCAGTAGAACTGCAACTTTGACAAACGTAGGTTTTCTGGACTGATTTTAGTGTGCTGATTCCATATCTGAACTCCAAATTTTTCTATCACGTCAGGATGTTAAGTTTCAGTGGTGTAAAACAGCCTCCTGATGTCAAATTTAAACAATGGCTACCATTAAAATTTAAACTATTTTTATAACTCGAGATCTTGACGTGATAGGGAAATTTGGAATTCAGATTTGGAATGAGCGCGCTCAAATTAGTCTAAAACACCTATCTTCCCCGGTACCAAAAATGTTGTTGACCAGAGCTATTGGTAGTCATTTTATTATGTACACAATTGTTTTTGCAGATTACAAAAAAACTAGAGCCAATTTTGCATTTTCACAGTCATATTCGTGTTCAGCACATTCAACTCATTAAGAAATGGTTATTTTCATATCGGAGGCAAAAAAGTTTTGAAAATTTGTTGCCTAGTGTTATAGTTTGTATCGGAGTTTGGATGGACAAATACAAGTCTTGCGCAACAGTCACAGGGATACGTAGCCACTTCTGCAAAAAAGGTCGCTAATACAGAAAGTTTACTTGGAGGCTATCATGTGTGTTATATTGTTGACATTGAAACTCTCAAGAACAGAATAATTGAAACAATTGCTGAAATCGTCCCCGAAATGCTAGCCCGAACATGGGAGGAAATCGAGTTTCGCTTTGACGTCCTTCGCGCCATAAATGGGGGACCGCCCCCCGCACATTGAAATTCATTAAGGCATGCTAAGAAATTTTTTGAGTTTTTCTTTCTGAATAAAAGAAATTACGTTAAAATCTGTAATAGTTTTTGAATAATTAACATGTAGAATACGGGAGATAATTTAGAAACACCGTGTACAATTGACATCTGAATTCATTTTGTTTTAATTTTTATTATGTTGTAAAATTTTATTTAGTTTAATAATTACGCGTAAAACTATTAACTCTCAGATGAAATGAATGGTTGCCGGAAGATATTTCTCGAAAAACCTAAATTTTAAGTTTTTGTATTTTATATTGAACTAAATTTTTAAAGGTCTTAGGCATATTCTACGAAAATTAATGAAAATAAGGAAAAATTAGAAATTCATGATCCACACGATCTGCACTCGAACCAGAAATGGCGTGTATTCAGGCTAGAGCGATAATTGTGAAGTGCCTATTAGTCAAAGAATATGAATCCAAGTGTTCAAACTATACGGGTTTAATTCATATACAGGTGTTGGGGCAAAATAATATGAACACCTATGTAAATACAATGCTATAGGGAAACCTGTCGTATAGTCCCGCCCTCTAATTTTGAACCGTGCCACCTAGTGGGCCAAAACGTACACACACCAGTATGTTAGTAGCAATCATAGCTTGATGACGCTAAATTTATTTCTGGGTTGAAACTCCGTTATGGCCGACCTGTCAGATTTCGAAAAAAAAGCAGAAGTTGGGTTCGGGAGAAGTACTGTGTGGGCAGTTATAAGAAGCATGGAAAGACATCATCCGCCAAGCACGATAGTGGCCGAAAGTCAAAGTTCACTGATAGAGACAGAAGGGTTTTGAAGCAGATTGTGGCCAGAAAGCATAAGACAAGAGCATGCGAGAAAACAACCGAGATAAACACACATCGACAGGAATTTCATTGTTATATTGGAATTCAGCATGTAAAAATCATTAAGAACTAGCACATTTTTATTTCCGAAACTTAAAAAAATGGAAATCTGTAATATAGTGTTATTCGCTTCAAACTTTGCAGTTGTGATCAGGATGGTGATAGTTTGAGATCTGAGTATCACTATTTATTTATTTTGTTTCAATAGATTTCCTTACAACACTATTAACTTTTGAATTTTCTATTGCCTGATGATTTGGCAGACTCTTCGTAAGCAGGATCTTATCAAAAATTCGGTGCTTACATTATGCTGGTCTTTTATCACATCACGGATTTTACTTTATCGGTGCTTACATTGTGCTGTTCTCATCGATTTGGATTCTTTTCTCCTTGTGGTAACATCCAACCTTTAACTACCCAATAGAATTTAATTACATCTCTATTCATACTTCTTACATCATGTCGTTGATCCCTGACCCCACTACTTGCACGATCTGTATGAAAAAGGTGTTGGACTCAGATAAGGTATTACAATGCCAAAAAAGCTGTAACAGACGTTTTCATATTGCCTGCGTGAAAGTCCCAGAAGCTGACTATCAAAAATTAACATCTGATAACCGTAGAAAATGGCATTGTAATAGAGTTGACTGTTTTAATGTTGCCAACCATTCACTGAACAAGCTTATTTCTAACCTTGATGATGTCTTATCTAAATTAAAGAATCTTACCGATGTTCCGTCCAATCTCACCTTGATCAAGCCGCTCTATGGTTTCCCTGGTTACCCGCGCCACATGTGACCAGGCATTGTCATGAAGGAAGAGTACCCCTTTGCAATTCACCAATGCTGGCTCCTTCTGCTGCAGTGCCTGTTGCACACGTTCCAACTGCTGGGAGTACATGTCCCCAGTATTGGTTTGGCCAGTGGATCGCAGCTCGTAGTGAACCATTTGGCATCTAGTCCACCAGACACAATAGACTACGGGGTTCATCAAAAATGGCAAATTCTCCAGACCTGAATTTCTGGAACCAACGCCTTGCGGTGCGTTCATTCACAGCATCATCGCCAAACGCAAGACACATTTGGCGACTCGTTGCTGCTGCTGACAAGCCCACCTTGAAATCATAAAGCAAACAACACCTAACCATCTCATTCGATACCTCCCTTTGTCTTCACTTCTGCACGAGATGCGATTGATGTGAATGCCCAACAGCCCTGTTTTTATACAGGCAGATTTTGGATCACACACTGTACACTTCTGCATATCTTCTGTCGCCTCCTTTTATGGCAACATAAAAACGGCAAGAAATTTTTTTGGTTACATTGTATATATACTTGGTGAATAGTCAATATACCAACAGATGCAAAGTAGTGAGAGACAGAACAGGATCTATGGACCTTCAGTAAAGTTCTAAGAAACCATTTCTGAAGTTGGTAGATTCGATTTAGATGTGGAACCCCAGAATTGTAATCCATAGCAAAGTGATGAATGAATCAAAGTGTTGTAAACTTGTCATAATACATGAGTGGGTAGAAAATGCAAACGTGAAATCATACCCTGTTTTTTATTCAGAACAGTTAACAACGAATTAATGTAAAAAGCCCAAGATAAATCATGAGTTAAATATGAACCTAAATATTTAAAAACGGATATAAATTATGATATATTGATAGGTCTTGGGGGACTAACAATTTGTTCCTTTGATAGAAAATAAGGTATTTAATTTTATTCAGATTAAGCGTAAGAGAATTAATCAGGTTCCAGTAAGGGCTTGGTTTATTAGATGGCTAAGTTGCGGAATAACAATGTAACATCGTCAGCATATAATATCGTCAAAGTAGGGGATAATGCTTAAAGTGAGAGCCGAGATCCCTGGGGGACACCTAAATTACGGATAAGAGTTGCAGAGGTAATATCGTGTAATGTTAAAAAATAACAACGATCGGATAAAAAATCGGTTAACCAGTGTAAGGGTGGTCCGTGAATATTATAAAAGGTAGAAAGTTTAAAATATTAAAGTTGTACAGGTAAGAATCAAAGGCTTTAGTAAAATCGATAAATAATGAAACAACCAAATAAATTTTAGCTAACTTAAGACATTTTGGATATTTTTCTCTAATAATACGTTTGAACTAAAATAATTCTTGTTTTACTAATAAACGTTTTTAAAGTCATAAATAAATGGAATTATTCGTCATCCGGAATTGAATCAGTCGATTAATAATAACAACAGACGAGTTGGAGGAGATGGGTCTTTTGAATGGCCTCTCTATCTTTAGATTAATATGTCTTCTGAGAGTCAGCTGATATAGAATAATACAAATTCAAGGATAACATCTCAGCAGAGACTGAAGCCGTAAGAACGATTTTGGCAAGATTAGGACTGCGCTATATTCTAGGAAACAAATCTTTCGCTCTGTAGTGTGTTTATTTCAATGCAATAGACGACTAATAAAGCAACTCGAAAACTTTCTTAGAAATCAATATATTATATCTTACGTCGTGAAAATATTTTTAATAACGAACTGCCCAGTTCCTAAATGAGAAATTTAATGAAATTGGGCAAGCATTAATGTAAAAAGTTCTTACTATTAAGTTGAAAGGCTTAAAAGTTTGAAAACGCTTATATTTTAAAACTCAGCAGTTTTTAAGAATATGTGGAGAGAAAAAAGGAAATAAGAAACAATACTTCAAATGAAAAAAGAATTCCTATCAAATTTAAACCCAAGACAGGCATTACAGACACGGAAAAAAAATCTCATTTCATTTGCTTCGTGGAATGAGAATCAGATGAAACGGCGAGGTGAAATGAAAGAGTCCGGCAGTGTTTTTGAGGAAATTAATTTTTTTTTAAAAATAAATAAAGGGTTCGGGCGATGTGACAGTTTGTGTGTATATGTGTGATTGTGTGTTTTATTTTTTTCTGTGGTGTCTTTCCCACGTCGTATGTGGGTGGTTTTGAGGAACTCGCAGTAGTGAATAATGACGCCGTCGAAGTAATCTCAGTTGAATGCAATTCCCCTTCATTTGATTAAGATTTCCTCATGTATCGTGAATGCGAAGTAAATCATAGCTGTGCTCTTTGGCAATCGAACCTTTTTTTTCTGGTCCTCTTTTATGCTATGATTGCTTTCCGTCTCTTTCGCCTGCACCTTAAAACCTACGAGGCACGAGAAGGATTCTAAAGTTTCTCCGAGGAAGAAGGGGGAAAGAATATGGAAGGATGGGTGGGTATGGGGATGGGAAAAAAATGTGTGAAGAGAAAGTGGCTCCTACTTTCTCTATTGCCTAATTAGCATCGGGTGGGTGGCTGCGAGCCAGGGAAAAAGGGGATCGGAGGCCGTGGCGCCGGGGCCAGAGATCCCGTCTGATCCTCTCGCCACGTTCAATCTGCCTCGCAAATATCGAGACCCCGCTTCATCGGTCTTTTCCATTCCCTTTTTACCCCCACCTCTTCTACTTTCATTCACCCAGCCCCCTCCTTACTCTGCTCTGTCGCCTTGAAACTCCCATCAGAACAAATGGCGAGAGACAACGACGCCATCATCGCAAGGCAGGACGCCCGCTCGCCAACCACTGTCAACGTATGAAGGGAAAAAAATAAAAGAAGAAAAAAAAAACTTCCATACATAGACATCTTTAGCCTTTCCTATTCTTCTTATCCGTAATAAATTGAACTCGGAGCCCCCTTTGATAAGGCGTGGACCGCACGAACGGGGGAAGCCTTGCCGCCGAAAACTTGCATTCGCTTCGAGGGAAGGAGGAGAAACTGGCTTCCGAGATAAAGGAGTCAGTCGAGCGAGAAAAAAGAATGAACTGTTCAACCGTAGACACTAGTCGAGAAAGGGTTGAATTTGTAATACAATTTCGAGAGGAAGAGCTGGAGAAGGAGAGCATCCTTCCTTATGCAAATATTTTGAAGGACTTTATTTATTTATTTTATTTATTTAAATAATACGATGGGAAAATACGATTCCGATCGATTTGAGAAAATAAGTAAAAGACAGGTTAAAGTTTGATTTCACATTTCCTTCTTATGAAGCATTGGAAATATATTAGGAATTTATTTTTCGTAATTGTAGACACTCTGGGTTTAAAAATGCCCACATTGAAAAATGAATTCTCGCTATATTTTTATTTTAATGAACATTTGTTTACTTTAGTCGACTTCACTCAAAAGATTGTGAATAACTTAAAATGTCCAATCTTTTGAAAATTTTTATTTATTTATTTATTTATTTATTATTAAATTCTGCATCTCTTTGAGATGAAACGATAAAACGAATTACATCACTCGTCGAGTTGATTAGATATTAAATGCTGAAGAGTAATTGTTTAACATGAGTATTATGATTGACACAATCCCATGCGGTTCAATCTTACAGCTTTTTTAGTTGGTTTCATGTAAGTTTCAAACATTTAATGTTTGTTTCATATTATTTAATGTACATTCCGATACTTTAATGCATGTTTCAAATCAAATAGTGTAAGCATTCAAAATAAATAATGTGCGTTTCAAAATAGATAAAGTGAAATAAATCGCTCTCATTTATTAAAAAAAAAAAAAGGAAAAATGATGGGGGGGGGGGGGGGGGGAATGAAAAATTCAATACTACAGGAATCGAACCCGGGCCAGTACATACGCAGAAACTGACTTAACCACTGCGCCATCGCTGTGAAGTTGTATACCTTTCTTTCCACTTGGCTTTTCTGACACTATAATAATAAACGTAAAATATTTTATTTATTTTTTCTCCGAACCGAAAGGCCATTGAGTCAAATCCTTTTACACAGAAGGTATATATATCAATGTTGTAGATTGACCTCCTAAAATTTCAACCAAATCCGTGATTACATGTCCGTGCGGTCCCCTTGTTAATTCAAATGTTGTCATCTACGTATGAGTTTATATCAAAATTCAAGGAAAGTTTCTGTACAGCAGAAGTTGCTATAGCTTACAAAGTTGAACTTAAAAAGAGCCTTGCATAATGTCTCGTGATGAGGTTTGACTTACTTCTTTATTACGAACAATTATAAAATTAATTCGACTTATCAAATAGTTTACCAATAAATTCATCCAATGAGGACCTAACCCGACGGCTTTCAATTCTTTTATAAGTAGACTATGGGGAACCGTATCGAAAGCTTTCGCTAAATCAGTGTTTACTACGTATAACTCTTTACTTTCTTTAAGGGCATATATAGCATTCCAGTAACTTTTATAAAGAATATAAAGCACTGGAGAATCAGGTTTACCTCCATATTGATTAGATGGAATTATAGTCCATAAGAAGGCAACCAGGCGTGTAAAAATAGCTTTCTCAGCAATTTTAGCAGAAGGATAGAAATAGGCCTATAGTTTTCAATCAACGAAATGTCACCTTTTTTAAAGACAGCAGGAAATTTGTGAAATTTAAGTATCGTTTGAAGAAGTAGACTGAAATACTGAAGGACTTTTTGTCCTCAATTTCTGAATACAATATTTGCCAGAATTCCGTCGCGTTTGTTATTTTTCAATTTCATCTTTTTAATAATATTTTGCAGGTAAGAAGAAGCAATCAAAAGTACTTGTGTAAATTTTCTCCCAGGAAAATGATTATAACATTTGAACAGGTTCCAAAGGTCGAAAGTGATTTTCTGGATTATAAAACATTGTTCTCTTGGTCTTTCTGACCTCCTTTCGAGACATTTTATTGGGTATTTCAAGTTGAATACGTGTAACAACTGCAAACAATCTGCAATATTTATTACTTCGTTTAATTCAATGAGTACAAATGAGTCAGGATACATAATTTCAAATATAGGATACAAACATTACCAAATAAAAATTTACAGGATACAAAATATACTGAATTACTTGTTGTAATACAGTGATTATGTGCCCACCTCCTACACTCTGTGCATTGTACCCACTATTCTCCTGATTTTGACTTTTTATATGGCCTCAAACTGTGTGTAAATTTACTTCATGTGTAAACTTACCCCATCGCAATGTTTTGGTTAAAACTGATCCTCAATAGCTTAAAATAACCGCGAAAGAACAGTCTAACAGGATAAGCAATAAAGTGAGTTATGATGATCTAATTATACAAATCCTATAACTCCTAATACATTAGTGCGAAAATTTACGTACCAGAAGAAAAATTAGAAAAAATTAATACATTGTCTATTTCACTGTTCTTACACGCGACTGGCTACAGACTGTTTTGAAGGTACATGGCGATTGTAACTCTTCTCCTCGACTCGAAGGCAGTGCGCTCCGACCAACGGTAAGTGAACTAAAGAGAATGTGTAAACCTACCCCTATACCAAACTTGCCCCGGTCTCCCCTACTGTTTTCCATTCTTCTTATAATGGTTGGCAATATTTTGTATGATTTCGTTTGATGTAGCCGAGCATCATATTGATCTGGCATCTATACGTAAAAATTAAATAAATAAATAAATAAATGAGGCAGTGCCTTAGAAAATAGCTGGCGAGATTCACAATTGCCCCGTCTTCAACTACAGATTATACTTGTTCCATACAGGAATTGACGCTAATGCTTCTGCTATTATGTTTGTGTATTTGCTTTAATACTTTAATAAGCTTGGAGCTACGCCTATTTCTTCGAGAGTTATTTTTATTTTATTCTTGTAAAAGGATTATATGGTCAATCTGTATTTAGCTAAATTGCTTGGCTTTCCTGCATTGCTTAGTTACAACCTCATTTGGCTTCTCTGCATTACTTAGCTACAACTTCAGTTGACTTCCCTACATTGCTGAGCACAACTTTAGTTGGTTCCTCTGTATTGCTAAAATATAACTTTGTATGGCTGCGAGCATTATTTTTACAACTTCGAATGTTATCTACACCCTTTGATTTAATTACGTCGTTTAGCTACATCTTCGAGCAGCTTCCCTGCATTGCTTTGGTCATCTTCAGTTCAATTACTCTGTAAACTGTTACTCTGTTACTTTTGAAATAAAACTTCCACACAAAATTATTTATCTGTACCTATGATTGATGTATAGCTGCATTGCTTAGCTATACTTAAACATCGTAGTTGCATTGATTAGTTACGACTTCATTCGGCTCCCTTGCATTACTTACCTATTACCTTCCTTGCATTATACAGGGTGGTCCACAAGTCTGTCCCCCCCCCCCTTTTATTTTTTGAACCAAAGCAGATATGTCAATTTTGATGAATCCAATGAATAGGAAGTTGTGGGTGGCCTATCCCATGGTGCACTTTTCATCATCCCAAATGTGCAAATTAGGACACATTCAAAATTTATCTCAAAAACCGTAAGGGATAGAGAAAAAAACCCAATTGCAAACTTGTTCAGCATATAAAAACAAACAAAACAAAAAAAAAATCATCCAAATCGGACCAACCAATCACCCACAATCAGAAGATCATGTTGACCATCTCCGGAACATTGTAGCTTGCCATCCTGGAATTGTTCTGTCTTCTGTGTGCTGAAACATGCCTTTTAAGTGCTTTTCCGCATGAAAGTGAATGCGAGTATGGTAATTTATGCTAATTTTTTGATTTGCATGCTTTACATGGCGGAAATTTCAACATTCAGTTTTCCTTGTGCAGTGTGACTGTTTGTAAGCTACAAACAGTTCACCACGTGATTGTGGGTGATTGGTTGGTCCGATTTGGATGATTTTTTTTTGTTTTGTTTGTTTTTATATGCTGAACAAGTTGCAATTGGGTTTTTGTCTCTATCCCTTACGGTTTTTGAGATAAATTTTGAATGTGTCCTAATTTGCATATTTGGGATGATGAAAAGTGCACCATGGGATAGGCCACCCACATCTTCCTATTCATTGGATTCATCAAAATTGACATATCTGCTTCGGTTCAAAAAATAAAAGGGGAGGGGGACAGACTTACGGACCACCCTGTATACCGTATATCTTCTAAAAGACGCCTAGTCTCTAATTGTCGCCGGTCTCTAATAAACGCCGGGGATACTCTTACACGCGGCAGTTTACGTGAGCCGCTTTTGGGGTTCACGTATAACGGGCTTGAGTGGATTCTCAGCACACTGCTTTGAGTTTTGATATCATATGCAGTCTGCTATTCAGCCCTTAGTTCTCAATGCACCCTGTTCGTAACGTCTATTTAACGTACACTACCATATTCTGTTTAAAATAATGACATGCTTCCAAATTGGTCATTAAAATAAACGCCGGTCTCTAATAAACGCCCGGTTAGTGATTCAGTTGAAAAAATAGACGCCGGGGGCTACTATTGGAAGATATACGGTACTTAGCTATAACTTCTTTTGGCATCACTGCAATACAAAGTTACATTTTCAGAGTGATTCACTACATTACTACAATAACTGCAAAGGGCTGCTTTTAGGGCCTGAAGGGACTAGCGTTTTTGAGGTGCATCAAGAAGTAGTAATACAGAGAGGAAAAGCTACTGAATAGAATAACATTGGCTAATGAGCCCTTGAGGAAAATTGCTGTCAACATGCACAGAATTCAAAATTGTCCAGCAACTTTGTGGTTTTTCTCCGTAAATTTATTTTTAAAATGCTAGTCTGTACAAGCTTTAACATATGGCCGAGGATATCTTTAAATTATAAATATCTATGTAATGCAGAGTAGATATCTCTTATAAGAAGAAATATATCAGATGCGGTGTTCTCTCCGGGAAGATAAATCAGCCGGGCAGCGCGCCCGTTGGGGAGAACCCTGAGATGGCTTAGGATAGATTACTTATCCATGTGTATGGAAAATAATATAACATACATGTTCTATAAGCAACCATATTCGTCTTGTCTCCATAAGTATCCAGTTTCTTAATGCTTGCTCGTCTTGCAGAAAGGGATCACGAATCTTTAGTCCATCGCCTCTACAAAAGGGCCACTGCAGACACCGGTCCATTAGCTCGAGTCCAGGTTGCTTAATTTTTCTTTTCATTTTTTGTATTAATATAATTATCTTTTAAAGAATTATTAAAGAACTCGACCTACTGCAGAGCAAGAAGATCTCACCTTGAAGCACATTCCCTTACAACATGATCAAAAAGTGAATTCTATCTATGCCTTTGGATATAATGCAAAATATTGTAAAATGCTAAATAATTTATAAAAACATAATTGGCATGCCTATAGCCTCCTCTTTCACCATATTATGATAAAAACTCAGTGGGTTGATACTATTGGTTTCCTTTTATTGATTCCGGTTTTATGTTTATTTCTTAGCTTTGTTTGGAATTTCATTTCCAACCAAAGATGCAATGCCCTGAAGAAATATAACTTTAAAGACCTGGTGGTAGCTTCTGGGTTTTTTTTATGGAATTTCTTTTGTATTTAACGAAATAGCCTTTGCAAATTGCGATTCTGAGACAGCGTTTATCTAAAGCGCTCAATTGAGGATGTTACAAAGAAAATTGAATTCCTCGTTTGCTGGATATCGATTAGGACAAAAGCTAATGAAATCATTGGGAGATTCGCCAAATGGATTAAGAATTTTTTCTTTTATTTTCATTATCTAGGAAATTTCGATCCTAGGTAATTGGTTTAATAGATTTTCAATACTGAAAACGAAAATTTTCTTTTATTATTATTTTCTATTATCTCATTTTAAGTGATCTCCTCCTAATGGAAACTTAATATTGCATACGGTTAGCGGTTACTATTGGAATTACAGAGCTCTTTCTTAAAAATTGATTTCTTATGGAAAATTATACATAGAATACAAGTTAACGATTATTACATTTCTATTGGCTTCTTTTGTGTGCGCGTGTTTCAAGATTTTATCACTAGATGTCAAATTTTATCAAAGGTGGCCAGGGAAAGAGGGTCGATAACGATTTGAGCAGCGCTCCGAAATCATTTAAATTTTAGAAATACTTTATTTTGTAATGAAATATAAAATTTTATATCAAATCTTATATTATTATTAGTTAGATACCATTTATTATTATTAAAACTAATTTTCTCTCTCATCTATTTTCGCAATCAATGCCGATGAACGTATTACTGAAGTATTATTAGAGTCTTTAACAAAATGTTGCTCGTAAGTATTAAGTTGCGGAAGAATGAAGCTACTTATTTTATTGGCTGTAATATGAGTTCATTTTTTCAGCACCATTTGATATAGAATGTTGAAATGATATCCATAGGTTGTATAGGCATATCCTGCTTCACTATTCAGTTTACGTTAGATTGGCCCAAAGGGGTCGGAGTTATAGAAGTTGGAGTTAGAGGGGTGAAATTCGGTATGTAGATTCCTCTAGCTTGCATTACTACGATATTATGGTCGCATTATAGTTACGGGAGTAGTGGTCGCATGAGTTTTAGATACTCTTCACAATTTTTAAAAGGCAATACTTATTATTCGCTCGGAAATGATGAGAAACGAAAGAATATACATTTCTTATGGGTTTTCTAAATAATATGTTCAAGTAAATCAATTATCTAAAAAAAAAATAATATGGGACATAAAAAGATGGTAGGAACGTATATAAAATAAAAATGTGGGCTGAGTATTTATTTACACAATGTATTTTTTTTTACCTTTTCTTTATCTTCAGTTATCAAATTTTAAAAAAAATTGAAATTTTCGTGAATGAAAGATCAAGTTAAAATTATGTAATAGAGGATTTTTGGGGGGGGGAGCTTAAAAAGATAGATAGATAGATAGATAGATAGATAGATAGATAGATAGATAGATAGATAGATAGATAGATAAAAAGTTAATGTTAAGCAGATAGTTTTTTTTTAACTGCAATTGTTTTTCATTACTTTACGTGCATAATAAGCGTTTCACTCTGCTTTAATTGTATTACATATTTAACTGTGTTGCGAATGCCAAAACAAAATGGACGACTACAACAAGTTTGGTCAAATTGTGAGTAATGCTAAGCAATATTGAACTATGGAATCCATATACACTGTCATATCACTGAATTATGACCACCCACTTAGTAACGGGAGTAACCACCCTTCGCCGCTATAACTGCTGCTAGGACGCAAGAAGTGCGCGGTATGTGTCCGATGGTATGGCAGTCCATTCCGCTTGAAGCGCTGTCCACAGAGCTTCGAGAGTCATAGGTGGAGAGTCCCACAATAGCCTCCTGCAGTCTCTTTTCATGGCGTTGACGACGCACTCGCCATCGCCCGCCAATCTTATGGAGCCAAAAGTGGCGGTTCTGGCGGTTCTCACGTGTAAACTCTAGGCGTCGTTGACGATGACCCCCGGTCAACATGGGTGCAGCAACCATGCGTCGACTGTTCAGGCCCATCCGTAGCAGGATGCGTTCAACGGTAATGTCGGATACACGTCTGCTGGCACCACTGTTGAATCTGGTGGTCAGTTAATGGACTGTGGCTCTTCTGTCACCTTTTACGAGTCTTCGTAGGCGCCGCTCACCCCGTCGGTCGACGGCTCGTGACCCTTTACAGTGATGGCGTTGGGACGCGATTTCTGTCCCTGCTGTCCACTCTTTGTACACCTTCACTACAGCGGACCGTGAACAGTTCACAAATCACGCCGTTTCGGAGATGATGCCACCCTTGCTGCGATAGCCTATTATCATCCCTTTTTGGATGTCCGTTAAACCCAGACGTTTACCCATCTTGAGGCTCGTGCCTTTTGATGAACCAGCTTTAAAGCTTTCTCAGCCTGTTATGCAAATTTTGCAATGTGTAATCGTTGTTGGGGCGAACCATGCGTATGCCTTGAAGGGGTGCTGGTCATAATTCATTGATATGACAGTGTATGAGTGTAGTTCGTAAATTGGACTAATAAAAACTATAGTAACCAACGTAGCCCAATTCAGACCAATTTAAACCAACGCAAACCAGTATATTAAGCATGAAAAAAATTCTTCAACGTGGGAGCTACTTACGAACTTAGGAATATTCCTGGATAAGTGACGAGTGATATGTGGCGAATTAAACCCTGTACGGTTATTCAAATTTCCTTATTTTAAAATTTACCCTAACCAATATTCCAACATAAACAGAGCCACCGCGGGTACTGACAGAGCAGGCACCCGGTTCGCTAATCGGGAATTTTCCTTTTGTAAACCACCACAAAGGTGATGAAAACTCAGACTCAAAAATAGAAACTGGATATAATGCTTCAACTTTAGGTAAAATTCGATGGGCGAGTCGAGCGAAGTAAGAAAATGGAGCCTTAACAAAACTAATGCCATATCTTAAAATAGTCTCAGTCCTTCTCATTATCTGCCCGGAAGTACCTAAATTCCAGCAGAATAAAAAAGTTTTCTATTGTTTTCACAAACACTCGTGCACAACTTTTTTCACATTGTCATTTGTCTGATGGACACTTGGATACGAATTCGTTAATTGTGCTACGGCAATTTTGACAAATCAGATTGTCCGATGCTTCGCTGATTTGTAGTGTCACAGGTGTCTTTCTTCTCTCAGGCCGGTCTGCATCCTGAACGAAAGCGACGCCTTTCTTGAAGTTTTAAACCCCGTTCACTATACACCTCTGATAACTGTTCATGGATTGTTGGGTATTCACCTTTAGCGTGTTAAGAAACATGACTGGTTGCACTTCTTTAGAGTAAGTTTCCAGCCGACCTGTAATTTTCGAAGCTTCTCATTATTATTAAGTACCGAAAGGTGCTTTATGCTATCAGTATGGGGGAAACGTATCTGGCTGTCTGTCTGTCCGTAACTCTACTCCTCCAAGGCTATGAAAGATTTTCAAAATCTGTTTTCGTCAGTCGATGAGTATGGTTCATGGCAGGAACCAGTCACAACTATATTTAAATCGGTTCAATAGCACGTGCACAAATAGTACCTTCACGACCCCACCTAGCAATTTTCTATGGGAAGATATAGTAAGTAATGTATCAAACAAATCGTAATGACCAGATAGAAGCGGTTATTAATTACTTTTTTCGCCAATTGATAAATATGGTTCCGCGAATGAACCATTTTGAAAATGGTTGAAATTGATATAATGGCACGTACCCATATGACACTCTCAAAAGTTTTAATGATAAGATATGGCATGTTATATATCAAACAACTTGGAATGATGTGCCATGAATGAATATAACATAGAATCAATGATAATCCAAACTGGTTGAAAACTACGTGGTTTAATAGAATCATTATGGTCCGTTAGAAACTTTCAATGTTAACATAGGGAAGTTGAAAAATATGGTTCCGCGAATGGTTTAGTTTGGCCTTTCGGTACTTGGTTATGTCATTTCTTAATGGTTTATTGCGTCAGCAAAAGCGTAGATCAAGGTGAAGTACAGTCTCCAGGGAGCACGGTACAATGTGCTGCATTATTTCTAAATTTCTCTCTTTCTCTCTCTTGTAGATTAACTTGAAGATTAGTTTTTCAATCTTAGTGCATGCATATAATGTAAATGATTTCAGGTCAGTGCAATTTAAGTTACCGAGGTTATTAGAAATTTTTTGGTCTATTATAACTGTTGTAATTATAATAGATTGTAGAGAATTCTTGACTGTCATTGAGAATTCCAGATATGCATGGATAATATGGAAATTCAAACACCAATGGACAAATATATTAAGGTAACAATTATTTCATTTAAACCTATCAAATAAGAACTTTTCATCGGACAACTTCCCTTATCGTGCACCTTTTAACCAAAAGGTCTGAAATCAAAATCAGAATTGAAAGAAATGGTAACCAAGATTAACATAGATTAGATATTCCTGTAAATGTATCCTAAATATATGTATTACCATTTTCTTCAATTTTGGGCTTGATTTCGCGCATGAAGTACCCTAGATTATAGTTCAACAAGCTTAAGGTAAGTGAGTGGAACTTTAATGGTTATCATTACTTCGTATGGAACTAAGCTTAAGGAATGACTTGAATTCTCTTTCTGTTCTATCAGGGAAGTCGATTCCTGTGCACTGCATCGTGGAGCAGGTGCCGAGCCCCCAGAACTGCGATCAGGCTGGCGAGCCCCTGCAGCCAACCGTGGAGCTCGACAGCTACGCCATCATCCCGAGCAGCACCCTGTTCGGCGAACTGGTGAGGACGGGCCTCACGAAACTCGGCTATACCCAGTCCGAAGCCATCGGGGCAAAAGGTAGACAACATAGTAGAATTTCTAAAAAGCTTAGAATATAATAGGAATAGAGAATTTCGTTCCTACTGGGATAGTAGATAATGGGTTAAGGTGGAGAAGAGATTTGGGCTCTCTCAGACAATGAGAACAGTATAATAGAAATAATAAGTATAATTAATATTTTTTTAATTTAAAGAAAATTTTAATTAATTTAAAAAATTCCATAAAACAATCTTAGTTTTAGATAATAGTTTGAGAGATCCGATATTTTGTTAACGTCAGATGCTTAAAAAAAAAAAAAAAAAAAAAAAAAAAAAAAAAAAAAAAAAAGCTTAATGAACCCTGCTGCCTCCTGGTGAGGCTTTCTGGTGCTTAAGCGATTTCCAATGGGCATTGAACAATGGATTTTTCGAAGTTCAGTTTTTTTTTTTAAAGTTTAGAACTATCAAAAGGCACATCTGCTTATAATTAACTACATTTTCAGGCATTTCCTGAATCTTTTGATGTCTCACAATCCCGTAAAGAAAAGCCGAATAGACGCGTACACTGAAGGTCGCTCAATAGAATTCAACGACTACGAACATGGTACCATCAATGGATGTCACCTATGTATAACGTCTGTACGCGAGATTTCTCAACCTGCGAATATCATGTTCAAGTGTAAGTGACATCCTTCTTAAATGGGAATTTTAGCCAGGAGCGTCAGTGAACCGCCAAATGGTAGACCAAAGAAAATGATAGTCGGTTTAATCATCAAGCTGCCAAGACAATCACTACTTGCCAG
>JAHWFO010030585.1:2235720-2392946 GCA_023313115.1 Rhysida immarginata | reverse complement strand
CAATATTATTCAAGCATTTGTAAGCGTATGTTAACACTACAACTGCCCCCCTCCTTTCCCGTACCACAGAATCTTCTGTAAGGCTTGTTGGGCTCATTAGACCACAATAGTCCTATGCATTCCAATGTTTGAACGCCTTTAGCCAGAAATTTGGATCCAGGTATCTATAATTTCAGGCTTGCTCAGAATTGATTCTTGTGGGCTACTATTGTTCTGGAGAAATTTTTACTTACTTACAAAGCGAAGAGTTGACTCTATGCGATTGCCGCCGACTATGAGAAATGATTACAGTTCACACGCACATTCGAGTATTTTGCCTGGGGATGTCAAGGGGGTGGGCGGTTGTCCCCTCTAAATCGAGTAAACTTATATACACTGCTTTGCAATGAAATTGCCTGATGCAAAAATGAAGCTAATAGGTTAGGCCAGGCTTTATCATGCAACTTTTCATCTTACTTTCCCAATCTTACAGGGTATTCTGTTCCCACTAACACAAATCTGGCTATGCTTATGTTGTGCTGAGTCATTTTTACCAAATTCAACTATTTCCTTGACGCTGTCTTTGGATCGGCAAATGTAGTGATTTTTTGCCATTACGTTCTTGCCTTGCCTTGCCTTCTATTGAAAGAATACGAATCTGGCTCAAAGTTTCTGCTAGTGAAACAGGACGTTTAATGACCTGGACTACAGATGTCCTGTATAAGTTGTAGTGTTATAAATCATTCTGGGCAATGAATATTCAAACATTTCTAGGAAAAGATACAGAATGCAGAGCGAATGAGAGTGTATAATAAAATGCGCATGCTCTTGAAAGGCTTAAGCCTCTCGAAATGTTGGTATTTCATAATCCATAACAAGATTATGATTTTCAATCTTTTAATTAAACCTATTAATTTTCTAGAGTTTAACTAAATGATCGATATGTGAAGCTGTTTACTATCCATAATCAGCACTTTGATTTTAACCTGTTAATCCCTAATCGAATAGACAGAAACTGAATTGGAAACCTTTTGTGGTCGACGTTATAAATCTGTTGTTGGTAACAACGGATCGACATAAACATTGGTTCATTTCGTTCATAGTAGTAGCAGTAGTGTTATTACTAGAAATATTATTAACATTAAGCCTTAACTAATCACTCTGAGTTAATATGCATATCCAATTAAAATCTCGATAAAAAGTTTTTTCAGCTGGATTGTAACTATCGAGCCTTCGTTGGATTGTAAGATCCGGAGGACTGTATAGGCAATCTAACTCGCCTAACTTTGGTGGCTTCTCTTGTCGGTAAGCAATCCTTCTAGTGCAAGATAATTCAAACTCTGTCTAACCAATATCATTCACAATCCTATCTACGAGGGTCAGTCAAATGAAACCGGGAAATAATTTTTATAGCTCCCCTATTACAGACAGAGTTGGAACAAGTACATTATTTTTCAATGTGGTCCCCCTGCTTTTCGATGCATTTCCGAGTCGGGAAGGCATGGATACATCGGGAAAAAAATCTTTTGACTGCGCGTACAACCACTCATGCACCGCCTGTTTCACCTCCGTGTCGGTCACGAACTTGTGGCCACCTAAGGAGTCCTTTAGATGTGGAAGTCGGAGGGCGCGATGTCGGGAGAGTAAGGAGGATGGGGGAGGCACTCCAGATGCAAGTTCTGAATAGTCGCCACGGTCGCACGAGACGTATGAGGTCGCGCGTTGTCATGCTGGATGAGACTGCTTGTTGAGAGGAGTCCGCGGCGATTGGTGCCTATAGCAGGTTTCAGAATGTCACGCACCAATTCACTTTAGGTGGCACTGGTCACCGTCTTGCCCTTATCCATGTAATATTCCACTATCGGACCCTTGTGGTCCCAAAACAAGGTCAGCATCACTTTTCCTGCGGATGGCTGGCTGCGGAACTTTTTCGGCTTTGGTGATGTCGAGTGCCGCCATTCCTTACTGGAGCGCTTGGTCTGTGGTTGGTAGCGATGGACCCAGGACTCGTCTCCAGTCACAATTTGCTCCCAAAAGGTGTCACCCTAAAGTTCGTAGCGGCGCAGGAGCTCCTGGCAGGCATCGACTCGCTTCTCCTTCATTTCGAACGTCTGCCGACGAGGGACCCATCTTGCGGCCACTTTCCGGTATTTCAGCTCATCGGCCACTTTTTCACAATATGCTGAGCAGAGCCATGATTGACCTGTAATGCCGTTGCAATGTCATCGATGGTGACCCGTCTATCCTGCAGAATCATCTCCTCCGCCGCTGTAATCGCCTCGGCTGTCACAAGACTATGTTCGCTGTGCCGCTGCTGAATTTCTTAAAGCATTCATACACCTGAGTCTGCAATACCAATTTCTTGTTGGGCCGCCATGTTAGAAACGCCGGTATGGCGCCGCTGGGTCACGTGGGAACGCGAGACCAACGCAAATTGATGGCGGGAGAGTTCACGCGCGTGCGTACCGGGGTCTGATCGCAGTGGGAACGGTTTTCGATTTTCTACAGCGGTTTTCCTGTTTCATTTGACTCAGCCTCGTAAAAAGACTCCTTGCGACATGTGAATGCTGATGACATTCTTACGAGAGCAGAAATGCTATAGTCTGAGGAGCAACTGAAATAAGTCCGTTGTAAATGCTTGGCCCAATGTAGTTCCCGAAGCTAGCCAAAGTACATAGAGGCACGTTAGCCAAAAATGACTCCCCATTGTCTATACGTCCTCCACAATCTCCAGCGTACCTTTGCATAGTCCGTGCGCCATTCACTGGCTGTTCCTTCGTATTATTTCCCTGCAACCAGTACGATATCTTGAGGGCCGATGGCAACATCAAATGCACAGACCCTACCATAGTATTGTGACGTATAAGAATTAAATTATATACTCCAGCAATCCTAAGCAAGGTCAATTCCGATAAGAGTCATGTGTTACGTGACCGGAACAGACCAATAACGCAAAAGGCCCTGTTAGCCCAGGTTAAAGAAACAAAAAAATTCGTAAGAGCGCGTGAAAATGTAGCTTTCCTTTACAATCTTTGGGACACTTGGAGACAGTCTTTCTGTACCTGTGTGAGCTTTCTGATGGCTTAGTAAGGAGGAATTCCTAATTTGCAAATTTAGTGCCTCTATCTTTGGGCTTCCACTTTGACTGCTTACAAGAAAACCATTCTAACCTGTACCTCAATAAATCATTGGTGCTTGCAAAATAAGAAATCGCACTATTTTGTTGATACAAATCATAGATACAGAATCGGAGTCGGTCCCTTGTTAGTGGTCTTTAGCATACTTGAAGACCGTCTTGTTGAATAAATGCCTTCTTTTTAATGGCTTAGGAAGAAGGAATTCTCGATCTGTGAGCTGGGTGCCTGCCCTTTCTAAACCATCAGAAAGTTGATGAAAACTCAAAGTAACCCCAAGAGCAGAAGGTGTTGGATATTTCTTGGCTTTTTGTTGGGGACTGTTGGCCTCGATGGGGGAATGTTGGGGTTGGAACGCTAGTGGTGCCCCCTACTTAGAACCAACATGTCTCTCCAAAAAAAAAATTCCCGTTAAGCAGAGCAAAATGAGTTATTCTTTAATGAATATTATGCCATAACTTGCGAACTAGGTGATTGCTCTAACCAACCCCGAGGACATGTAGATAGCGTAATACTTCACAAAGTCCACTATGGTTCAATAGGTTAGGGAGGCACTGCGATTAGCTGAAGGTTCCTGGTTTGAGTCCAGGCTGTGGAATTCTTTCGTATTTTCATGAGGATGATGAAAATATGTTGGCAAAGTGCTCGCTAACATGTAGAAAAAGTGTTGGGCAACTGCAGTACAGATGCTGGCAAAATGTTGGCCCAATGGGTGCAGCCAGTGTTGGCATAGACGGACACCACCAACGTATGTGCTCATCGAGAAGAAATAAACACTGGTGATAATGCTTCAACGTAAGCTAAACATGTTAAGATTTACTGTTTCAATATCCTTGGTACTCTACTCGACTTTTAATATTCTTTAGGATACTTGCAGGCAGCCTTAGGGTGCCAGCGTCCACGGTGGACCAGTTAGAAAAGGCGACGAGCTAGATAACTGTGGTCCCTGGTTCGATTCAACATCCGGAATTTTTCCATTATACAATCGAGTTCATAAGTAAATGTGAACGACAATATGAACCTGTTCATATAAAAATTCAGGTTTTTCTGAGCAACATTTGTGCTCAGGCAGCAATTCATTCCATGTACTAATCCTATTAAAAATGACGAAATAATTGTATAAGGAAATCTTCTGTTATTGATCCATTCGTTTCCTAGCTCCTTTGAACGAAACCTAATCGAAAATGTAGAAAGGAACAGCGAGAGGAAGGTGGAGGAAAAGGAGAAGTGGAATTGTTTAGGGAAAGAGTTGAGGAACTTCTCTCGCAGATTGTACCAGAGCAAAGGTGAGATGCGGTTGCAAAGACAGTATCTATTCCTTAGAATTTACCTAAGGAAGTAAGAGTGAGTTTGTAGCACTCCCCCGGGTCACTTTGCCTTCATTCGAGCGTGAAGGACTCCCTTGGGCTTTGTCCCTCTCCCTTCCTCTTTGGCTCATCTCCATCTCTTAACATTCTCACTTGAAAATGGCAGGCTAAAAGGGTTAAAAAGTTTGCATTTTTTCCTCTCTCCCTTCTGTTTTTTCTTTTTTGGACGATTTTTACTCTTCGTTTACAGATAACGAGACTGGTTGGTAGGGAGCAACACTTGAACTTGGAAAATGTGTTGTTATCGTTTTGCTTTTTTGAAATGTGTTATCGTCTGCTGGTAATGAAAGCAGTGTTGGTCGAATCTGATAGAGAAGTGAGATAAAAATAATGCTTAAAAGGGAAAGGGCTACTGAGAATTGGGTGGAAAGTTAAATTTGTTAGTTGAGTTGCTTACAAAGTTACTTATGACAGTAAAACAAATTCAAAACGACATAGTCTCATAAAGAGCTTTGAGTGTCTAATTAGAAGATAACAGTCGTTGACTAGTGTTCGTTGCTTTCATTCTTAATCATTTTTAATAATAAATTTTAAATAAATATATTCTCAGAAGCATACGTAAATTTGTTTTCATCCAAAATAGTATGAGGTCATGTAATTAAAGCGCCTATTTAAGAAGGAATTGCGTGAGTAATCTAGAATTTGATCAGCATTGGGAAAAAGAAGGACCCAACTGATTCGATAAGGGAATCATCTTTAGTGGTTCTCTAGCTGGAGTCAAGATTGATACAACTTAAGAAGCATATGATCGGATTCTCGAAAGGTACTAGCCTTGGATTAGCCTACAAGGAAAACTGTGGCTCAAAGACAATCAATCTAGAGTAACATCCCCGTTGTTTAGACTACTAAGTCTGCTTACGACCCACTTTTGGCAGAACCACGCGCTTTCGATCGAAATCTCTTGCTTATAATGAACATTTCTGATTTCCTCAGAGTACAGAAAGTTCGCCTGTATTAGTATCTGAAATGTCGTGACTAGACGTTTGAAGGTTATGTTCCCATTATTCGCAGGGGGTCACTGTTGTTATTAGATGTGGCAATAATTTTTACGGCTGGATGTCCTTCCTGAGGCCAACCCCTAGGGGAAATGTTATGACAATGCTTTAAACGACTGCTGTAAGATGGTAGCAGCAGCCGGGACCGGAGTTGTATGTGACTAAAGTAACCTAACTTACGTAACCTAACCTAAACATGTTGATGTTGAGTTCCATGAAGTCAAAACTGTGTCGATATATGCTATCTATTTACAGTTTTCTACGGAAGAGTGATAATGCGGTGGTTTCCCGTTGCCTTCCGTATCATGAAAGGATGATAATGAAAGGGACAAACACAAATATCCATGCCCGCTTCGGGATTCGAATCCGCCACTCGAAAGTTTCTAAAGCGGAAAGACCTGTGTCTATGCCCTCTCGGCCACCGAGCCGGCTAAACCTAAACTTAACATAACCTAACACCTAACCTAATACCTAACCAAAGCTGAACCTAACTTAACCTACCTAATACCTCGTTCACACGCCGAGTCATGATCCAGGAATCATCTTTCGTGAATGAGGATTCGGCTCAATCGTGATTCGATGGATCGTGATTGACGGTCGAGAAGTGTTAACTCTAGTGTGATTGACCAACACAACCTATCGAGCGAACGTTGTGCGATTCCGTTTCTAAAATAGCTGCTGAAGGAATCTGTGTTGAAGCTATAGCAAAAAAATCTGGGTCGAGCCTCTGGAGCCTCGTTTTGGGGAACGTTGTTGAGCAGATCATCATTCGCCCGAACGAACCACAAGCTGACGAATGACGTTCCGTTCACATTGCACTTCTGGATCAAGTTTGACGTCTGGATCATGATTCAGATGTCAGTGTGAACTAGGTATAACCTAACTAATCTAAACCTAACCTAACCTAATCTAATCTAGTGACTTACCTAAACATAACCTAACCTAAACCTGACCTAATATAATCTAGTGACTAGCCTAAACCTAACCTAGCCTACCTAACCTAATTTAAACAGAACCTAATTTAGTGACTAACTGTGACTAACCTAAACCTAACCTAATCCAGTAACTAACCGTGACTAACCTAATCTAACCTCCTAAACCTAACCTAACTAACCTAATCTAATCCAGTGGCTACCCGTGCCCAATGTTGCTTAACTTCACAGAGCTAGCTTTTTCTGCGATAGCTCACTAGGCTACAGTCTCCCCCACTTGAAGGTTATGTGGCGTCACGAATTACCATACAATAGATAGAGGTCTTCAAGGTCTGGCCATACCATGGCAAGGAAGATCCCAACCGAATATCCACGTGGTTAAGGCTGGCAACGTACTTTAATGCGGCTACCACGGCTCTGGGGACCGAATATTCGCCGGAATAAGCGTACCCCTTGCAATGCCAACGGTGTCCTCGGAGGGCGGAGGAGCATCAACAGGATGGGCACCCAGTTGTCCAGAGAGCAGGAAACGGTTCTCAAAGGCGGATGAGTTCTATGGAACCAACAGCATGTGGATGCGGAAGGAAGAGGGACCCCACCGCATTATTTTGTCCCATGAACACTCATATGCTAGATGATAACGTATTACCTTGCGAACCTAGTGGCCATGGGATGGCAGGCGACCAGGCTTCCCATGGAAATTATGCGCTGCATGCATTTCTTATGGATTCCGGTCTGATTATTGTGCTGCTTCTCTCCTATGTATCCTGGCATTACTAAGCATTATTCACCGTATCACTAAGTACCTCTCCGAGCAATAGTGCATTATTGTTTTGTATTATGGTTAATTCTATCGAATATCTGGAAGAAAATTTCACCATATGTGAATTAACAGCATTACAGGTGGACTTCCCTTTTAGTTTAATCGTCTTACGAATTTTAAAACTATCTAATGAAGATACTTCTATTACCGAATTAGTTGTAACTGAAAAATAGTAATTAAGACGTATATAGAGCTAAACTTGATACACTTGTCAACATATGCAAAGCAAAGTTTCAGTTGTCTCATTCTTTTTTATTTGGCTCTATAAAAGATTAAGCGTTTAAAAAACTGAATTTGGCTGCATGTTATTCTGAATGGGAAAAGCGAAATTTAGTTTTAAAAATTTGAGCAAGATATTCTGCTATTTAAACATTAACCTAAAACTGTTTCCTTTTTTGTGGTGTCTGTGGAATAACTTTGGTATTATTGCGCAACGTCGCCTGATAAGGCTTTTCGTCCCTGAGGAGAGTGAAGCTTGTCAAGATGCGGCCTCCACTCCATCAACCGTCTGTCATCGCTGTCACTGGAGACAAGCCCGCAAACAGTGACCAGAGCGATAGTTGCCATGGTTACAGGGGGGAAGCCATTGTTTGTGCCTCTCCTTCTCCAGTGGGACGTTTTCTCCTTTTGGTGGCAGTAGGAAGAGGAGAAATCCCTCGGAAGAGCGAGTGACCAGCGGTGATGGAAAGAGGGAAATTTATGAGATTAATGCGGGATTATCGCCGAGTCGATGCAGGCATTACAAGTCTAATCTCGTTCAATTCGAGAACAGCTCGTCGTCGTCGTGCTTTTTTATTTTCTTTTTATTTATTTACACCTCCTCTTTGATAAACGGGCGACAGCGACGTGAATATTAAGTCGCGGTCGCTGGCAATCCCGTTCCTGCTTGGGTGGGCGACAGCGATAACTCCTCTTGTCCGAGTGTCGACCTCACGTGATCTGGTGACCGCAACCTGTGACTCGTGCGAGCAGGTGGCGGCTTCCAGCGACGACATCTCCATTGATTGTCGCGTTCTCGGCCTATCGACTGAGCGCGTTGATAAAGATGACGAACCTGTCTACGTCGTCGTCGTCGTCGTTTCCCGCCCTTCACTCAATCGATTGGGGCAACAAATCTCGACTCATTAGTTTTCACCGAGGATTAAACGACGCTTAAAATGGAAACACTGTCGCCCCGTTTAATGTACATTGCCACGTCGTTCGCAGCGCATTTTAACGGACTATTATCGACGGTGTATTAAGCACGTTTTTATTTTTTTTAATCTACCAGCTTAATAAATGTCGAAGGCGCTGAAATCTCAATAATAAAGTAGGATCGACCACCTTAGCCAACTCTGTAGGGCAAAATTCTTTTGGACAAGGTTAATACCAGCAAGGTGCATACAAGCATTACAACTTTTTAACTTATGCATATTATCCTAAAGAAACAAACACACTTTTGAAGAAGTTTATTAGAAATTCTAAAGCGGGAATTCTAGATTTTCAGTCACGTGATCATATATATGCAAGCAAAAAAGTTATAATTATCGTAATATTTGTTACTAATCATTCATGTTGCCACTAATACGCAATTCTTAGATATCAAGTTTCTGTAATATTCAACTTAAGAGTAGAACAAAATTTAGTTAATCCGGAATGAATCTTCCGTACGAGGGGAAAAAATTATCTTATTATTAACTTTACCATTTTCGTGAATTTTTATAATTTTTATTTTACAACATTTTTAATCAACTTAAGCTAAAACTTAGTTATAACGGGAAGCCTACCTGCTCGATTGCAGGGGTCGGTTCGACATCAAATGATAATTGGGTAATTTTTACCAAAAATCATGACAGTTTTGACGTTCACCCCCCTCCCCGACTGTGGAAACTGCTGGCGCTGCAGGCCACCTTCATCTACCTCCATTCTGCCAATTGACCGAGCCTGCCCCTGCAATCGAGCGGGTAGACTTCCCGTAATACTGCCCTGTAGTTATCTGCAACACCCTCTACGTTTAAGAAAGTTGCTGGTTAATCCATACAAAGTGAGGTCCCTTAGAGAGAGAGTATTATTTTCGGGAATAAAATTCTTATAAAAGTAGGTAACGTTTATCAATCAACCTGCATCACTAGGAAAGTTTATATTAAGTATCGTGCATCCTATAATATTTTGTCAATTTAAAAAAAAAAGAAAAAAAAATCACACACATTTCTTTCTTGCAGCCTCTTAGCCTCTCCCCCTTGCACGCCCCGGAGCCCACGTATTCGGAGTTTATTTTTCTAGTAATAGTATAAATTTTTTGTAAAAAATATCTAACAAAATTTTCTGAATCAAAAAAAATCATTAAAAGTTTCACAAAAATGCCGGCTTCTAGAAAATTCCGGCTGGTAGAGGTCTCTGTTGAAATTTAAGTTTCTAATGTATTTCTACCATGAGTTTAGTAGTATTAACCTCAGCGAATCTACACTACGACAGAAAAAGCGATGAATCTTAACAAAACATGCTATACAAGTGATCAAAATTCCACAATGAATCTGGACACGGTCTAGTGTATCGTTTCCTTTGGTAATGGAGACCCATTAGTAATCCTCCGTGGCACACTCACAGAATAACAGTATGATGAGGATATTTAACGACTCGTTCCAAATCTAACAAAATTTTGTAATTAAAATCAGTAGTTTCACCAAAATGCCGGCTTAGGGGAGGATTCCGGCTTGTGGAAGTATTAATTCGTGTAAGCCTTAGCAAACTCTTTTTAATATAATTCGTTTCTATCTATGTAGATGTCTCAGATTTTTGTTTTTGTATTCTCTTATCCAGGTGCTATCCACATAAAGAACTGGAAGCCGTTGTCGTTTGACATGATCACCGACGACCCCGAAGCTACCGTGGGTCAAATCCTCGGCGAACTCACCACCGTCGCCACTCTGAGGATTCGCCTGTACAGGTGATTTTCTCGCCATATTATTTCATGTATGTTTAAAACAACCTTTAAGAAGTATCAGTCTTGAAAAGTTGTGTAGGGATTTTAACAAACCCTTCTTAAAACAAACAGCTCACTAAATAAAATGGATCTTGATATTTGTGGCAAATTTTAAAGGTTGTTTTTACAATGTTGCATGCATTTACATATTTCGAGAAGTTCTAGCATCTTCCAACCTTACACTTGAGATGTATTTGATTATATTTCTTTCTAACCTTGATAACTTTTAGGAAGTTGTTGAGAATAAATAATTTAATTTTTTTAAGAAAGTCTACATTTAGGGTCAGTTTATTACATTAACCCTTTAAAATCAGTTAAACTGTTTTTATAATGTACTTGGTGGAGAATTCTAATAAATATTACTTGAAAATACATTAAGAAACTTTTTAGTCTAAACATGATAGAGACCCGAAAAGTATGGCAAGATAACCCTGTTACGTTTTGATTATACACTCAACTCATAAACTGATATGCACTCAGTGGCCAATTTATTGTGACCATCAGGCCATTTCATTCAAACTAACCATGACGTTGCACTTTGCCGTTAGATGATGACATTGGTTTAAAAAGGGATTGGTAGATATTTGGACAGGCTATGAAGTGGGTTTCTTAAAGGCCTGTGTGGCATAAGTGTGGTACCAAATAGCCCTTAGCATCAACTAGGTACTCAAGTTCCTCCACCACGTCAAGGTAGTGCCCACGAAGGGTGCAATACTGACAACATAAAAGAAAGAATTGGTGAAAAATATCATTTGACAGACCTTGCATGTGGAATGTTCTCGTGCGAGTATTAGTAAAACGATTGGGATAGAGAAGTGTTCGAGAGCATTAGGCAAAACAAAACTAGGTCTCATCGAAAGGCATGTGTTATTCAAGAATTAAGAACTCCTGTCCTGGAAATCGTAGCTCCAGATAGACGGACTCCCGCAATAACTCCTTTTTGGAACTCAGACAGGTCTGCTGTTTTCCACATTTTGCTCAACTTGAGAAGCTGCAGCTTGTTCCTACCCTGTACCTGCAGATTGAAATGAGCATATACCCCACATGATTGCATTCATTTGCATATCATAATCGTTTCTGACCTGTGACCCCACTTTACAAATCAGTACAGTAGTTCATCACGGGTTTCTAATTCATTGGCCAGTGTGTGTAGAATTTCTGTTGTTTGGGATTTTCTTAGAATTTATAGCTCTTAGAACATTACATTTTCTTGAAAATCTTTAAAAATGAGCAGTAACTGGAAATAATGGAGAGTTAGCAAACTACAGTGTCCCAAATTAATGTATACACTCTTTGAAACGTTATAATTCAGCAACGAAATGAGATAGAAATATAAGGTTTGTTGTATTTTATTCCATAAACTACCTTAAGCCCGTGCATGTTCAAAATGTCCACCTTCCGCCAGTGTTTGTGGCGTATACCGTGTTCTTTAAAGTTCCCCAAAGGTAGAAGTCGAGAGGGGTTAAATCGGGAGATCGAGACGGGAACTCCGTAGCACTTCCTCTTCGTCCTATCCATCTGTGATCGAGGAAAGTTCTCACATCGACATGAAAGTGAGGTGGAGCCCCGTCTTGTTGGAAGTAAACCTCATTTCCAAACCTTGTATTTCCATCTCACTTCGTTGCTGAGCTATAACGTTTCAAAGAGTGTATACATCAATTTGGGACACTCTGTATTGAGAAATTGAGCAAGTAGCAAGTGACCCAGTGGTCATCGAAGTTCCCAGGCGGCCACCTTATATGTGGTAACGTTTGACAGGACAAAGATGTTTAAATTTCATCGTAGACCAAAGCCGCCTAGGTTGAGTGGAAGTTTTTTTTGAGAAGAATTCTTCTAGCATGAGAATGCTTCATAGCGAAAGATGGCCCAACGAGGTACTCAGAAGATGGTAATAATAAATTGGCTATTGAATGTTATAAACTCCTTCAATCAATCTTTGAATCCTAACATACAGCCTGAACTGTATATAAAGATAAGCAGAAACATCGATAAGCATGAACTTCTCGAAATATTCAAAGCTTTTGTATATACGTAGATTTCCATTATCTGTGTTTATTTTGCTTCCTTATTTAGTTTAGTTTATAAGTTTGTTGTAAAGGATTTTGTGTGAGATGCTGTTTGTCAGTTGATGGATTTTTTTAAAATTAAGTAGAATGGGTGTCTTCGTGAATCAATCGAGAATGGACTATGTAACACAATCAATAACATTGTTAGGATGACTGTAAATTTGTAACCAATTAACATTGCGTATTGCATTAGAAATTGGGACTTTAATACTTAATTGTGGTTTTTGTAAGAAAAGAGGAAAATTGCGGCAAATGTTTCTTTTCTTTCTTGTCATGTGATTTAACTGCTTCACATTATGGGAGCGAGCTGTCTATGGAAAATTAGCATAGGGCGGCAATATCTTGCAGTTATTTGGCTATTTATTTTTTATTTTAACTTAAAAACCGTTGTTCTTTGTACTTTGGGGTAGATACATATCTTAAAAGAAACATTTCTTCTCTTTCTCATTCGGACGCCACAGAAGAGTTTAGTAGCTAGGCGACTGAGAAGCCGAGTCGCCTTGGAACTGGTTTATGAGTTACCACTAACGGGTTAATAACAGGTAGCGCCGTTCAGGGGCGTACCTTGAATTACCTTAGAAATGATTCATAAGTCGAATTACGAATCAGATTCTTTAGAGTAGTTCTGCGTCCGGACAGCCTTACAAGAACTGCACAACAGTGATCGGAGTTTCTGCTGATCCTTCCTGTAAATAAAATTTCCAATCACTTAAATTTGCTGAGTTTCAAAATCGCATCTTGACCCGGAAATAGTTGACAGATTTTAGCTGTCGTCGGGCCGGATTTTTTGCCTTAGCTATCGAAGGGTGAAAACAGAGTTCGAATATTCTCTAGCGCTAGAGCACGGAAAGATAGCGCACATTGGGGACAATCACGACTTCTACCAGGTAACCACAAAAGTTCTTCCAGTTTTTAATTTTGGAAAACAAAATGATGTACACAAAAAGTAGCGTATCGTTAGTCTCCAAAGTAATCCCCATTGGCATCTAGCACCTTCTGCCAACGTGTCCCCAGTAAAATTTGCCTGTCTTGGACTCAAAAAAGTCCGTGACTACCTTTCGCAGGTCTGTATCATTGGTGGAGGATTTTCCACGAAGATGGTTGTCCAGAGAATGGAAAAGGTGATTTTCCGTTGGAGCAAAATTTGGTGAGTAAGGTGGATGATACAAAGTTTCTCAGCCAAGCCGCTCTATGGTTACCATGGCTAGCCGCCCCTTTGTGATTCACCAATGCTGGCTCCTTCTGCTGCAATGCCTGTTGCACACGTTCCAACTGCTGGGAGTACAGGTCCCCACTGATAGCAGCTCGTAGTGAACTATTTGGTGTCTAGTCCACCAGACATAGAGCATGATCTTGCGTGGGTGTAGGGGTGGCTTCGAGGTGTGAGATACGGTGTCTCGGGGTAAGTATTCGATTAAAAATGGATGCGTTACGATGTCGAGAATGCAACGACATGCAGGCTGTCACTCGTTGATTTTTATTGGATTCCGACAATGTGTGGGGTACCCATTTACTCAACTTCTACGTCTTTTCTAGGCTGTACGGATGACGTCTAACTGTTGCATTAGAAACCGGATACCGATTGGCAAGTTCACCACATGTTAAACTGCTGTCCTCCTCTATGGCCGTTATCAGGGCCTAATTGATGTGAATGCCCAACAGCCCTGTATTTATACAGGTTAACCTTCCTTCTCCTCCCTGATAGATTTTGAACCACACTGTACACTCATTTGCATATCTTCTATCACTTCCTTTTATGGCAACATAAAAACGGCAAGAACTTTTGTGGTTACCTGGTATAAAAATTTTATAATTTATATTCACAGAAATTAAAACATTTCTGATTAAAATATTCATTCTTTCCTACTTTAAAACCAGTATTTAATTTTTATTGTTTCTGTTTATTCAAGACAATAGAGTAAATCAGTCAGAAGTTAAAATCTGGTTTTTATAAACCAATAAAAAATACAGTTAAGCAATAGTTACAAAATAGGCAGTGTTTTTTATGGGAAGCTATGTCAAAGGTCTTGTATCTTTGAAGTTTCGCGCCATTGTGCAGCATATTGCGTAAGTCCCTCCGGAATTTCCAAGTTTGTCCATGCAGTTTTGTGGTATGCAAACATGGCTTCTTCGACATCACCCGAACTCATTCTGCGTCCTTTACAGTATTCCCTTGCGTTTATATGAACTGGCCACTGAGCTACTGAGCTTTGGTCAGGATTATTTAACTCCATTTCGATTATTTTTTGGCGAGCTTTATTGTAAATAATAATAATAGAACGAACACGCTCCATATGACTGTTTTCGCGCATAGAGTTAATGAGTGAGTTGCATTTGATATTATTTAAGCCAACCGACCGCCTAAACAATTTCCTTCAATAATAATTACAAATAAATTATCAGAATGTAAACTCCATGTTTTATGAAGGAGCGGGAAAACAGGATTCCGAGAAAAGCGATCCCATTTCATCAAGTAAAGTTTTTTTGTAAACATTAAAGTCCCATAAACAGTTATGTTTATACAAGTCCCATAATTGCTTTTTAAAGACTAGCTTGTTAATTGATAAGAATGGGCTCGGGATTAATTCGCTGAAGTGCGGCAAGGATGAAAGGATCAACGAACGCGTGGCCACCAAGTTTCCCACAGCCTTTCTGATATTTGTCGTTCGGTTAATTGAGAAAAGGGAGCGTCTGGATATAGTAACGATTTAGTATTTCTTATTAAATACATACACTCACTGACCAATGAATGACTGATATCACTGATATGTTGAAACGGATATGGCATGAGTTTAGATTACAGGACCGACGTTTGTCGAATCACCAGGGAAGACTATCGAACATTCATAATGTACAGTCGGGTGCATAAAGGTTTTAACCTAAGTCAAAATTGTTCGGCTTCCTTACAATGCTTCAATACAATGAGATTACTTTTTTCCAGGTAAATAGTCGAGCACGCTTACTATGGAACGATTCCATTAAGTTTTTGCTTAGCATCGGGGGTAGGCAAGTTTTATGTCACGTGCTCAACTATGTTGACAAAAAGATTATTTTGGCTGTTTTGATGAGAATCTTTTATTTATTAATAATAAACTAATCTATTTGGTTAATAATGTAACATAAATGGTGCACAGTATCGATATAATTATATGCGTGATCAAGAGATAAGCCGTTCTCCCTATTCCCTGGGTGTAAGTGGAAGCTATTTTCTTTTGACTGCTGAAAAGGTTACAAGTCTCATTTTTTGTGTGTGTATAAAATAATCAACGACAATTATGCCAAAACCATCCGAAAATTTTTTAAAATTTATTATTTAACTAGATGGATCCCGTCAAAATTTGACGGAGAACAATCCATCTTATTATTAATCCCCATCGCTTTAATTAAAAAATAATAAAATAAAAAATTGCCAGAGCAACAAATAGAATAATCATTATGCACAAAAAAATAGAATAATCAGAGCTTAAATATCTCATTATGCTCAAAGAATAAGAAATTAGTTAATATATAAAATCAAAATAGCTTTAAACTAAATTTCTCTGAAAGTTTTAAACTGAGACATAAAGTGTCAGCGGATAAAATGATCAGTTTTTAAAGCTCTTTCTAACGATATAGGGAGTGCAAGTGTGACGTCAGTCCTTGGAATTCTTCAGTCACGTGACTCGATTTGGTTCCAAACAAGTCTTCTCGCTTCGGGATTTAACATGGTTCCAACGTAGGGATGGAATAAAATCGCTTTGTATAAGCCCAGTGTTTAGAACACATTTAAGATGTGAAATTGTTTAGTTCCTCACTGCTCAAGAAGGAGCCAAAACAGCGATTTAGACATCTATCGTTTTCCCAACGAAAGAAAGATCCGCGAACGATGGCATTCTTTTGCTAAGTGATTAAAAGGGATTAAAAAGCGTTCTAATATTAATGTATAAATATATAATGGGATTAAATGTCTTAATAATAGTATCAATTACACAAATTAACATAATAATTTAAGAGATATCATTTTTACTGGCCGCCCGTTTCAACGTTACTAGTACGTATATTGCGTGGTTCCAATGTTTGGAACCAGCGATCCCATTTCCTAGGCTCTCGGCCCGTTCATCGCGCAAATGACGTCAGCTGTGACGTATTCACTTGCACTCCCTATAACATTTTCAGAGTTTTTCAGTAGTCACAAGGAAACGTCATAAAATGATCAAGGCAGGATTTTCTTTCTGCAAATCTTCATTTTTTAAAATTCAAAACAATGATTGAATATTGTCTCATTACAACAATCCCTGACTTCTGATGGATTGTCGTAACTTTCTTTGTTGGCTTCAGATGCGCATGCGCAGAAGTGCCGATTTTGCTCTTACAAAAAATGCTTTGCGTTTTAATATATAGGATTATATATTTTAATAGTAGAGAATATTAAATGATTTGAGCAAAAGAAGATTTTTTTGTAAAAGTAACGGTGATATGAATTAGTGTATATTTTATTAAAAACTAAAATGAAGGATTCGAACTCTGCCATTCGAGGCAGTAGGCAGAGACTTTAACGATAGTTCTGTCAGCCGCTATCGCTTATTATTGTCAGGAGGGAGCAGGCGACGAGCACATCCCAAGCGTATACCTGCTACCCTATTTTCATTCAGAAGGGACAGGTCCATTCTAATCTGCCTTGACTCTCGGTACAAGTACCTGATTTTGCAACCGATCAACATCCAGAAAGCTCAGCCCCTACGGAGCAGGTAAAAACCTTTTCGCACCCGACTGTACTTAAAACTTGGATGTTTACACTGTTCACTATCACGCCCGCTTTTCGTTACCTTGAACCTCGAAGTTTCGGATGGACTTAAACAAAATTTCTGCTTACAAATTATTATAGGAACCGACTAATCTTGATTTTATTACTCGGCTTTTTCAAAATTCCAATTCAGAGGGGTTTTCATGCATTGGCGTGAATTTCACTCAATAGGATTGGTACCTAGTATTCTGCATTGCAACTCAAGAGCTTCATTCATATTGGCCTACGACTTAAAAACTCATGATTCCAGAAGATACATTGAAATTTTGAAAAAACAAATTCCATCTGTATGTATGTACGTGTTACCAATTTTCTGCAGCTATCTTCTCCGATACGGCAAAACCGAACCAAATAAAAATTATACATATTTAGAGGGTATCTTAAATTGTGCTTGACTTATTTTTTTATGTCAATTAGTTAAACCTTTTTGGACATAATTTTTTTCTAAAAATGAGGAAATGGCAGTAGCCGTTCATACCAGCGACCCAAACCCAATAAAATTCGACATTTAGGTACTCCCATACCTGCCACCTTGTACGATTTTTCCGTACAGTGTACGAATTTTGATGTAATTGTACGATTGTACGGATAAATTTGTAAAAGTACGAATTTTGAAAATGGCTAACAAAAAAGGCTAAGACACTTGGAAAAATGTCGTGAAATAAAACAAAGTAGTTACTGAAAATTGCCACTGAATAATATACCTAATTATAATATACCTATAGCATAAATCATACATCGAATCAAAGTGGTTGCGGATGTGTTCCTGTGCAGTTGCTTCTACGCTACTCCACTGTTGATAGGAATTCGAGGATCTTGACGAGTCCAGTGTCCATTATCCCGTCCATGTTCAATAGGCGACAACGTGTAGGCCAAAGAAGAAAAGTATCTGCCATCGTACCCGTGCTGCTGGTAGACATTGTCCTGGTGAAATGGTGACTATTAGCTTTCCTGATGTGGCAGTTGTTGTTGAGAGTAACTGCATTATGTAAAGTAGCTGAGGCATGACTATAACTTTCCTTCATGGTGTTGTAGTGTACCCAAAGACTTTTGCACAGGAGTTGCTGTACATCATAAGGAGACTTTATTGGGAATTCGCATTTCAATTGTGTGTTGTAACGAACACGTGATAATATTTTGCATCGGTATATTGTCATGCACTTTAGTATTCTAGTCAGTAAAATTGGATTATAGAGTGCACTGATATGGCTTCATTCGTTTGGTGAACTCATTTTTAACCAAAAACATGATTTCTATTCGAATTTGCTTGTTCGGTGATGTTCTTTATGCGCCACTTTTTCACCTAGTGGTCAAAATTTGAACTAATTTATTTTATTGGAAAAATCGCTTCCCCCATGGTTTATATAACGTATATTCCAAGTTCCATCAAAATTCGATCAGCAGAATGGGCTCTAGAGGGGTCTGAATATTGTATCTTAAATATTTTGAAGATCTATTTATGATTAATAGCATTTAACAAGCGATAACTCGAAAATGGATAGACATATAGGAAAACGGATTTCATTATCTTGTGAGGAAATTGCACCCCAGATCGACTGGTCACATGACCGGCTTTTTGCGTGAACGTAACATATGTAAATTGTTCCTGGTCCATTTTTGAGTAAACGTACGAGTTCCATTTTCTGTAGGTTGGTAGGTATGTACTCCTCACTATAAGAGGAATGCTTTTTTGTAAATAACTTCTTTGGCTCTAATAAGCCATTTTGAAATAATTAAGGCACCCCATCCCAACCTCCCCCCCCCCCCCAACAGAAAATTTTTTTTTTTATTTTTATTGAAAAATTAAAACATATTTAGAAGATTCTTAAACTATGCATTTATGTAGTTTTCATTAAATTCGGTTAAACCTTTTCATCAAGCCAAAGATCATGAATTCGACATGATTTTCTCTCAGAGTCACATAACTTTTGTAAATAAATTATTTGAGTCTGATGAGCAATTTTGTTTTAGAAAAATTCTTTTACGCCCCCCCCCCCCAATTCTACAAAAAAAAATCTCTTTTTTTTCTTTCCAATTTATTTTTGAATATTTTAAATACAAGCTGACTCAAAATTCCATACGCGATTCAAATAACGCAACCCTTGACAACAGTAAAACATTGGAAAGAGGGGATCATCATGTTTAGGTTGCTGTAAAGGTCTTCACGGTCCTCGGTGGTTTTCGATATAGTGACCCAGCAACAGAAAGAGTTTGCTTCCTCCGCTTCAACAGGTGCGAGTCAACGATAACCACCCAATTAAGATTGGGAACGAAAGCCCCTACTGCTAAGAGCATTACAAAATGACATCAAACGTTCCAAGAAACTGGTTGTTTGTATAAGCGGAAACACACAGGTCGGCCTCGTACCTCTGATGAAAACATCGAGCATGTTTAGCAGGCTGCCGTGTAGCCAGTAATGATTTAACGACTACTCCCAAGTACTATTTTACATGTGACAAACTCATTTGCTTCTTTCTTTACATTACTTTAAACCAGTGTTTCTCAAACTTATTTCCATGAACGCCCCCTCAGCGTATATAAATTTTAGTAACGCCCCCCTCCGTCATTTTAATATATATCAAGGAGATTATAAATAGAGTATAAATAAGTTTGGGAATCACAGATCGTGGGATCTGGGAAGTCCCTGATTCGGAAGATGGGAGCCAGATATAGTGATGGACCGATAGGGCAGTTGGCCTCTTGTGAAGAGCTTGCATAATAAACTGCTCTCTCCATCATTTAATTGTAGAAGTGAAAGGATTTATAAATTTATAAAATTCTTTTTTGCTACTGTCATCAGTGATACAATTATTTTCAACCTCCGATGGAGTATAAAATAAAGACAAATGTGAATAACAAAATGATTGTTCGTGACTCCTGGTAAAAATAATCAGAGTTGCTTTTTGACATATCACTGTAAAGATTGAGACATTCTTCATACCAATAGAAGTTTGCCGTCAGCATGTTGAAACAGGTCTCCACGGCATCTTGAAGCTCTTCGTTGGTACAAGGCTTACTGTCTTCTGGAATCGTTTTGAATCATGACAACGTGGGACCGCAAACTGCAGTGGTAATCCAACAGCTTCTTCTTGTTTCATCACCCGGCATTCAGGCCAGACGTGGCACTGAAAGATTTTCATCTTTTTCGAGAGCTAGGAGGACAGCACTATCACACCAACTAAAAGTTTCGAGACTCAGTGCAGACATATCTCAACATGCTGTACCAAACTTCTTTGAAGAGGATATTGGAAAACCACCACCAGTATGACAAATGTCTCAAGCTCTACAGTGACTATGTCGAAAAGGAATTTTGTTATTCACACTTATTTTTATTTTATGCTCCATCGGAGGTTAAAAAAAAACTTTGTATTACATAAGCTCATACAAATGAATCATTCGCATGTTTCACGACCCCTCCCCCATTGCCCACTTGTTACTTAACGCCCCCCTCTAATGATCCTGGCGCCCCTTAGGGGGCGATATCGCCCACTTTTTGAAACACTGCTTTAAACAATTTAAAACATACATTCAACAAATTTGAAGTTTGTTGACGCTGCTCCGTATTCCAAACATTTAGCTATTTGATTATTGCAGTCTTCGAAAAACTCCCAAGCAATAATTTGTTTGGACATTTTTTTACAAAACTGTATGAGGTGAGGCAATATGGTCCGATTGCGCTGCAGCGGTAGTCGTAATATTACTATCTTATCTTGTACAGAAATTTATTATTTTATACAGATTGCCTTCGATGGAGTTTTGCGCCATCCCAGTAACTAAATGACTGCTACGAGATGACAGTAGCAGCCGGGATAGACGGCTTAACGTGCCTTCCGAAGCACGGGGGGTTCGTGATGGAAGAGCTTCTGGCGGATGAACAAACCAGTGGCTATCACCAACTGCTGGGCATCCAGCACTGGTCACTCAGCAAATGGGACAGACTAAAGTCCCCCAACAGCTGTGCCCCAAATAGCCGTCCCACCCACCAGTGGTTCTCAAGCCACTGGCTGTCACCTAGCTAGCAGCTAGCCGCGCTTGAAGTTGACAACCAGACCACGGCCATCCCAGTCGTAGTACTAGTGTCAGGCACGTGATGGTTGAATTTTGCAGTTTCCTTTTGCGAATACTTACTACTGGCTAGTACTGACTTCCTGTGGAGTAGCCGAACAGTACTCGATACTCATGCTGAGTATCGATTGCGATTACCAAACGAGGTATCGGCCTGGTGTCGACTACTATGAGTACTCGACTACTACAACACTACTAGTCAGAGGCTACTTGAGGACATAAAGAAGTTTTTGTAATTTACCGCACTCTGATTTTCACGTTTCTACTTGGAAAGCACTTTTCTCAAAATTTTATGACGTTTTACCAGACACGTAAGTGATCAATACAAGGAACCAGTCGATTATAATAGTCTCGCCTGGTATAGCAAGGTGCCAGCCTCTAAACGACAGACCTTGTCTTCAGTCAAGGAGGGCCTTCATCTCTGCCTCTGTTATAAGTTGAATTGCGGGAAAAGTCCCCATCTTACAAGGGGACATTACGACCTCGGAATTTTAGTTTAATACGAGACTTCGTATAGTTGTAGTGTACCTTTAGGATGTTAATATACTGAAATATTAAGGCGCACTGATCAGCCAGTTTTGAAAAAAAGACGGTTTAAAGTTTCGAGCACCATGTATAAGGGTAAGTTTTCCTCTTTGTAAGTGATCCGATAGCTCAGACGGCAGCGTGGTTGCTACTCACAAATCAAATTATTTAGTGTCAGTTGGCGGGTTCGAATCCCAGTTGTAACAATTTTTTTTTCTTTGCCCAAATACTTATTCAATATACACTACTGTTTATAAAAATCGCAACACCCTGATGGAATAGCCCAATCTGCATTAAATTTGGAGCATTTGCATATGATGGGTGAGAAAAGAAACCATTAGATTTTCAGGTCAATACAATGCGTTTTATTGTCACATTAGTATCGGGTGAAACCACCGTGGGATGCAATTACAGCCTCTAAACGTGTCGCATTGAGTCAAACAAGCTCTGAATAAGGGCCTGGGGAATGTCCTGCCATGCTCTGTCTACACGGGTATACAGTTCATCCACAGTTGCTGCTGCAGGAGTCTGACGAGCCAATCGATGAGCAACCCTGTCCCACACATGTTCGATTGGGGACATGTCTGGTGAACGAGCAGGCTAGGGGAATAAGGGCGTCTGATGTGCTTGGAAAAAGGCGAGGTTGATGGGCCCATTGCAACCTGAGGCGCCGGTGGTTTTGAGTCAAAGGAATCCGCAACAATGGTACTCGTGCCATCAATCCTCTGGAAATCAAACGGCGTCGTACAGTGCTAGCAGACATTGTCCTGCCTACTGTAGCACCCCACTGTTGTGCTAACACTGTGGAAGTGGCTGTACGATCTGCTACACACATGCGATAGAGGTGTCTGTCATCTCGCGGTGTCGTCGTGCTGGGTCTTCCTTCGGTATGCCCTGTTCTCTTCGCTCCACTGCCTCCATGCACGCATAATTGTCGTTGCATTGCGTCCTACACGAGCAGCAATGTCACGATACGACCATCCCGCTTCACGCAGACCAATTATGCGTCCTCTTTCAAAGTCTGTCAGCTGTTGATATGGTACCCATGGTGTTCTTTCAAGCAATTACTCTGAAAATCTAATCATTTATACTCTGACCCATTGTATGCAAATATTGCAAATTGCATATGGATTAGACCATTCCATCAGGGTGTTGCGATTTTTATAAACAGTAGTGTATTATATTTACAAATTTATTTGTGCCAACCAACTTTTTTTCTAGCTTCAACAAAACGGTCATAAGTCCAGGAATCAATAATTGAATATCTATCAAACGCATTTCCGCCTTTTTTTACTTTTTTCCCACTGGGATAAATATTCCATCTTTTTCAAACGTCGTCATCCTTTCTTTTTCAAAGTTTGCAAGGTCCACGTAGGATGTGCTTTGGCAATATTAATAAATTTTATTTTATAGTTCAAAGGAACGTACTCTATTTCTCTGTTCTTTTTCTCTTCTGGTTCATAATCGTCCGATGAAAGATCTTCAATTTCTTGATAAGATACTGGTTCACAATCTTCATTCACATGTAAGCCTCTTCATTTACAAATATTTTTTCATCCAGCATTTCTAATGTAAGCTCATAGAGTTGCTGTCCCATCATCATAGCTTCGTGAGAAATTATAGTTGACGATTCTGATGCAATCATATTATTTTCATGGAGCAATATTTCAAAATATATGCTACTGCATCCTTCAATCGCAATTTCGAAACTTCGCTGTTCATATTTTCGTCAATTTTCTCTTCAATCCCCGAAGAGCCAGCAAATTCTCCGCTCTCCATTTTTACAGAAAAACGTTTTTATTAACTGTTTTATGATTAAAAAACCATTATTGCTTCACAATTAAAAACTGCTTTTTTTGTAACGGCTTGGCTAACCTCCGCTCATATACTTGACGAGAGCTAGTGGCGCGAGAAAGATGTAGAACATTCCAAACCTCTTCTCACGTGCCTCTCTGCGCTCTGCCTACCTTGTGCACTATATGAAAAATATGTCAGGTAGCATCGTCTACCAGTGTGATTCATGTGTGAACGTGGCATTAGTGATTTTAACAATAAATTAGTTTTTTTCATATCCCATCTGAGATACTAACAATAGCAAGCCATTTCTCTTAGAAGAAGTTTGAATTTAAGCCTATGCGCTTTTATTTCAAGTTTATTTTATATTAATTAAGTTTATGGAGGAATGAAGAGCAGTCACGAGAGATTTAAAGGCTTGTTTGTTTTTTAAAAAACCTAATAAAATTAGTCATCTAGAGAAATTAATTGTTAAGCCAGCGCAAACGGAAAAGGACGGTTTGTTTCATTTAAAATGTAAGAGAAACCCGAATACAATTGCAGAAGGAAAGCTTCCGTGACTTTAGAGGGCTTGAGACGTTTTCTTGCGTTTGCTGTTTTCGTAGACAGTTAATGAGAATTTCATCCTCCCTTAGAAAAGTATAGGAAGGGGAGGGGGGTTGGGGGTGTGTAGAAAGTGCGACTGTCGCCGGCCCCCTGCCAACTGTCACGGCCGTAAATTTGATTAATAGGAGCGGGGTTGCTCTCGTCTTCCGGTTCTGGTTCTTGACGCTTCTGCGTGGATTGACGGCGCCAGACCTGGACGGATTACGCCCTCAATCTGTATGCAAATGGAGTCGGTTACAAAAGGAAGGCAACACTTAATCCCACCACCCCTAATCCATCACCAATCCGTCAGCGTCACGGCGCAATGGGTTTTTAATGCGACGCAGAAATTGGAAAACTCTCTCCCTCTGATCTAATTGTCGTCCGAGGAACTAATAAGTCATTAATTTAACCCTTTCATGGAGACAAATAACCTCATCGTAAGGACACGGTGCGGGAGTAATCATCGCCGTTTTGTCGCAAGCTTAAATGACTTCGGGGGTGGAGGAGGAGGAGATGTACAAATTTGAATATAGCTTACAAGCCAATCCGATTCCTTGTTCGAATTAAGAAATTTTTCATATGAATGATATACCTTAAAACAAGATTTGTTCATTACAAGCACGTTCCGAGACATTTTGTCTACGATTTGAATATGTGACATGTATTGCTTCAGCTTTGATTTCATGCATACATTTATTCTAATTTAGTTTAAAAATTGCTTGCTACGAGCTAAGGTTAGAATACCGATAGGCGCCCTCAACAATTAAAAAAAATATTATAAAGCAACTGAAGTAATAATACTACCCTCTCCTAATGACTCCTGCGTATATACTTGCATACAGATCATCTTTTGTTTTTCCTTCTGTTATCGTAGGTCTCAGACAAGATATATTTGTACTATTATAATAAATGAAAGAAAACTCTTTAACCACAACGAATAACAGAAAAATACAACCTGGATACGCGCATTTCGAAAGCACTGCTTCATCTTCGGCAGGAATCCTTGACTCCGTGAATCCACTCAAGAGAAAGTGAACTGAAGTCAAACGACGGAAAAACGGTATTTATAGCGAAAATAAACGATAAACAAACCAATCCGAGAAGAATAAGTAAAGATACATTAACGGAAAGAGATGCAGGAGCCCTGATAGGTCACCATTCGGTCCTTTATCAGAATTAAGTAAATTATTCTGATTCATTTGGATGATAGCCATGCTTTCGTATGCGTCCAGAAGATGTTTTTTATTAACAGATTGTACAAGAGTGAGGTTTTCTAATTTGAAATCGTGACCTGTGTCCAAAGAATGTTTGGCAATGGCCGACTGGCTGGCTCTTCCATTCTTTGGACACTGGTCACGATTTCAAATTAGAAAACCTCACTCTTGTACAATCCAATCCTCTGGTTGCAGGTATTCTTGAGCACCCACTTACCTTCAGAAGCCTTCTTAGACATCGCAGGCCGCGTCACCTCCTGGACATCAATTTCGACGACATCCAAAAGGCGATATTTCCCGAATATTGGATCTCCTAGCTCTTCGTGTCCCTTGTCCCTCGTTAATCAACAATCAACACTATCGTCCTGATAGGAAAGGACTCCATCTTATCCTCTGGATGACTTAACTGGGTTTCATCTGGCTTCTCGCCTAGTTCAGTGTACTTCCCGTGGTTACTTTCTGGACGAGTATGGCAGTGAAAGCGTTGCTTTCGGATCACTCGTTTCGTTTTACCTGCACTATTCGATTGTCGATTGTCGTTTGACTTCAGTTCACTTTCTCTTGAGTGGATTCTCGGAGTCAAGGATTCCTGCCGAAGATGAAAGCAGTGCTTTCGAAATGCGCGTATCCAGGTTGTATTTTTCTGTTATTCGTTGTGGTTAAAGAGTTTTCTTTCATTTATTATAATAATAATTATCCACATAATATTCTTTCCTTGGTTTTAAGACATCACTATAGTGTTTTTCTACCATTAGTATTATCATATATTTGTACCTCAGTATGCTTATTGGTATCTTGATGCTTAGTCGAGTGGTTCCAACTTGGAGTATCGAGTCCTACCAAAGAGGCGAGTGCATACACGTTAGTGGAAAAAAATCGTCCACCTGAATGGGAGCTAGCCGTTTCTGACTGAAGGAAACAGCAGGGATTAAAGAGAATTGTTAGCGTCAACAGGAAGACTACAGCGACGAAATTCACTGCAGAGCTCAGTTCTGCTTTTGCATCAAAGGCACTCGGAGCTAGATCCAGATAGTATGAAGGTGCGGACGAAATATTTTCTTCAGCCATTTCGTCTGACGTCATGGTGAACAAAGAAGTGAGAAGGAGTAGTAAGTGATGAAATCACAGTAGATCGGAGGTGATACGTCGTTTCTTTAAACCGCTATTACCGGAGGGAGTTCTAGGTACGCTTGAACGTACCCATGACAGAGCTGCTTGAACGTACCCATCTTCATCCAACTTCAAAATGCTTATAGCTCTACAAGCGTTGATTGCAGGCAAACGATCTGCATTCCATTGGAAAGAAAGGATCGACAAGTTGTGTTTAATTGCCGCTAGAGGTCTCCTGAGCGCGTCTGTGAGCTCCCATCAGTTCATGTCAAGATGGCGACTCCGCAACACAAAGTCAACTGAATAGCTCAAAGCTGACCTACCTAAGTATATGAAGGGACACCAGACATGCTTCAATGTATATAGAGGGGACGTTCAGTCGGCGGGAGATTACACTGAATATTTGTAAGCTATCATGTCAAAACTTGGTATATTCTTAGCAATATACAATATAGAATTTTGAAATCGGATGAAGATTTTTGATACACCTATACGAGATGCTACCCAAAGTATTTGAGAATTTGAATATTCCACCCAAACCAAAAACAGTAAGAAGTTCTGCCACTAGATGCCTCTTGGTGCACCTGTCAGCTGCAGCTCTGCCAAGTTTCGTAATTGTAGGCCCATTCCTTTGTTGCAGCACACCTGTACGCACCTTGCTCGTTGTGAAGGAATTCCCGGCAAAACACGACATGACTACTCCACTGTAGCGACTTCTGCCTCTTCCTTAAAATGAATGGGCAATGTTTTGACGTTATTGAAGATATCCAAGTGGAATCGCAAGTGGTCTTTCTTGAACTCAGGAGTACTTTCAAAACTGGCAAAAATCGCGTACCGGAGGTGACTACTTTGAAGTTGACAGCAGAACTTAGGGAGTATAGAAAATTCTCGGAAATTTCGGGTAGCGCCTAGTATATAGCTGGCGCCTACTTCCACCGCGTCAAATGGACAGCATAGCGTGCAATCACACATCCTAAATAACTGACTATCCTAAGGAGTGTGGTATGATGAAGTAGGGAGGCGATTGGCCCAAGTCTAACTTCCCTATATAAAAAATTAACTTCTAACTTCCCTATTAGCAAGCCCATTGCCTAATGAAGCTTTGGTGCACAAGAACTTGGAGTCGACTGATCAGGCCTTTCCTGCATTCTTCCTCAAAACAAAAAGCCGTGAGAGATTATGAAGATTGCCGAGTATTGAAAAAAAAGCGCGAATTTTAATGTTTTATGTAAGTAGACAGAAAAAACGTCTGATGAGTACAGTACTGTATTTCATGTACGAGGTCTGTTCAAAAAATTTTAAGGTAGTTTGAATTGCGCGGTGAGTTGTACAGTACTGCAAATGAATTCCGGTAGAGGGCATTCGAAACCTTTATATCTCCTGGATAAACTCTCGTTTTCGGTTTGTTGATATCTCTTTTAGTTCCCAGTTGGGATAGTTTTTCCGTAAGGTGTCTTTTCACTTGTGGCGATTTTCCACAATGAACCACCTCGATGAATAGCGTTGTTGCGTGAAATTCTGTTTCAAACTCGGCAAAAACCGGCGGAAACGTCTGAGATGTTGAAAACTGCTTTTGGCGATGATGTCGGTGTTTTGAGTGGTAGTCCCGCTTCAAAAGTGGTCGGGACTCAATTAAAGTAGATGATCAGGTGAGATCTCTTGTGCGAGATCGACGATTGACAGTCAGAGAACTAGCAGAGGAGTGTAGCATCTTTATGGGTTCATATCACGACATTTTGACTGAAAAGTTAGGGATGAATCTTGTTCCTGCGAAATTTGTTCCTCGACTGATAACAGCAAACCAAAATGAACATCACCTCGCAGTCTGTCAAAATCTTGAGCGTGCCACTGAGTCTTCTCAGTGGAACACCAGAACATCACCGAGACCAAAAAAAACCCTACAAGTTCGATCAAATTTGGAGGGAAAATTCGTGGTTCCTCCATCACGACAATGTCCCAGCGCATTCGGCCCTCAGGATCCGTGAGTTTTGTTCCCGAAATTCGATGTCCGTTCTTCCCCAACCGCCTTACTCACCTGATTTGGTCCCCCACTGGCTTTTTCCTGTTCCCCAAACTGAAGAGACCACTCAGATGACAGAGACTTGAGACGATATACACTACAGGATCAAAGGAGTTGGGATACCTGTTGCTCTACCGTAAAGCCGCAAAAGGCTTCAATCAGTAGAGTGCAGGACCACCCCGAGCTACTATCACTGCCTCCACCCTACATGGCATACAGTCCACAAGTTTACGGTATGTGTCCACAGGTATTGACCTCCATTCCTCGAGGAGTGTTCGTGGGGCGAACCATCCTGGATCTCACACGTCGTTCCAATTCGTCCCAAAGATGTTCGATGGGGTTGAGATCAGGACTGTGGGCGGGCCAATCCAGTTCTTCAACCCGCATCTCGTCAAATCAGTCGGATATGGATCTTGCTTTGTGGCAAAGGCACATTGTCGTGCTGGAAGAGGAACGGCCCGTTACCGAAGTGTTCCCACAGCGCTGGAAGTGCCCCGTTATCCAGAATGGTCCCGTAGCCATCAGCATTGAGGTTTCCGTCCACCTTGATGAGCGGGTCCAGTCCAGTCCAGGAGAAACACCCCAGGTGTTCACAGGGGTGTCCCAACCCCTTTGATCATGTAGTGTACGCCATAAAGGAAAATTCGACGCGGGAGCTTTCAGTGAATCAAGAAAACTAATTTGAACAGTGGTTCCTGCAGTGGAAACGACGCTGGAGAAAATGCGTACAACAGGGGGGAGAGTACTTTGAAAGAGATCACTTCGCAATACGTAGATTAATCGAAAAATACATAAGTTCGTTTCAATATTCATAATAATTAATGTTAATTCACCAAAGCATACTATATACTGCAAATTTTAGAATGGAACCCGTGCTTTCAAAGGCTGGGTTACTGGACCTGTTGGACTAACGAGATGATAGCGTGCAAACTTCAGTTTCTCGTGTCCTAAGTGGCTCAGCTCATACCACCATGTGGTAATCTTAATTGCACGTTGTAACTGAAGACATTAGGATCTGTAAAATGAATGAAGTTGACCTTTGGAATGTCTTGTATTCCCATTGAGGTTTTTCGGGAAGATAAAGCGGTTGGTCGCCCTAAGCCTCACAAATTCACTTTTTGTCGGAATGAATTCGAAAATAGCAAAATTTTAATAATTGAACAGCGAGAACAGTAAAAATTGAACAAAAGTTGACTCGTTGCGGGTTTTTCACCGTCCGATGGCATAACCAACCCTTTCTGGGGGAGATTTTGGGATTTCGTGGTGCCTAATCGCGTAGATTTGCGAACTTCAACCGAGAAAATTGTGGTCGCAAGATGTTGACGACCCAAAGTGACGTCATCGCCGCAAGTCTTGACCAAAGAGGAGAATGCAAAACCACTGTCCACACCCAGGAAAGAAAATTCGGGATGTGGTCATCCTCTTCTAATTTCATGAAAATGTTGGGCGCTTGAGATTTGTGTTGCGCTTTCCATCTGTGGCTCCAGAATATCAAGGCGCTTTTATCAGTGTAAAGCGCTGTTTAAAATTTTTCATTAAATTATAAAATTACAAATTATTTTTTTCTAATGCCTAATAAATTTTAAAGAATTGTCATTTTCCCACATAGAACGATTCTCCGAGAATCAGACTCCAAATCACGTGACTTCTTAGACGAGAGTGAGAGCGTAAATCGTGTTGACATTTACGGCCTCCCCGTCATCGGCTGCTGCAACTTTTCCTCTTTTCACTTCGCACAAAACACACGCACATACTATCATTAATACTTGCTTCAGTGTACTACTAGTTAACCACTTAGCGCGCGCTTTTTTTTTTTTCTTTTTTTACGAGATGGCTTCGGATGTGGTGTTGGTGGTGTTCTCCGAACATTACCTGCTCGTGTGCATGGTGTGTGTTGCTTGTGTTTTACTCTATCTAGTGTATATAGTTTTGTGTGTCTTGTGGTGTTGTTGATGGCCATCGCCACGTGCCCGGGACCCAGTTGCTTTGAATTGTCGTTGCAGCCGCGTGAGGGTGAGCACCGCCCACGACGTCAAGGAGAAGCTCCTGCAGCTGCTGCTCACGCAGTCACAGTCGCTGCTCGTCAACGCCGGATGTCCCATCGATGAGGTAAGACCTCTTCCGTTTTATACTCTCCTATATTTAGTTTCTATATCCCTCTCATTTTCTTCCTTATCCTTTAATACCTCAGCCGCCAGTCTTAGTCATTCATCATATAATATTAAAAATAATTTTTAAGAGATCTACTGAAATTTAATCTGGGTCCCAAGGGACCACAACATCTTTTGTGATCGTTTTAAGCAGATTGAAGCCAGAAGCATGGCCCTTTTAAACTATCCCGTGCCGTGACGTCATTCTAGTGGAGTTTCCTCATTGGCTGATTAAGACACTGACACTGACTACAACGAACAAGTATTCCTTACACATACAAGTCAGTTTAGTGGGCAAAATCTGGTCACATGATCATGAAGTTCTACTTTTTTCTTGTCATAGTGTGACGAATTATCTTCAGGTTCATTGTTCTTACTGAAAATAATTCAGCTTACGAACTAGAAGGGTTACATTATACATTCTGTATAAACTATTGGGAAATAATAAATAACTTTAATAGTGAATTATTATCAGTTAATGAAAAATGAAAGCGGGTTAGGTTAACACAGAGTGATCCAAAAGTCGCGCACATCCAAATTCGATTGTTGGAAAGTTTCATCGGCTAACGATCTCAATATACAGGGTGTCCAAAAAATCTGGTAACATGGCAGATATCTCAAAGCTGCCAGGTAGGCGAGAGATCTGATGAGTGTGGTTTATAGGTAATAGGGAGGTGAGGAATTCATTGCCGCACTCAAATTTGACTTTGACCCCGAAATTTAAAGTCATCCATTTGCTAATTCGAAAACTATTAAAAATAGAGAAAATTTTCCAATTGCTACCCTGTAGAGCAACACCACATTAATCTAAAAACAATTTTTAATCACACCCTTCCCCTGAAAAGATTTTGAGAAAATGGGCGAGAAAGAGTCGCTCAAGGTCAGATTGGGCTGCGGTTTCGAACACATTTGAATTGCAGTGAAGCACACTCTTGAGTGACTCTTTCTCGCCTATTTTCTCAAAATCTTTCAAGGGGAAGGGGCTGATTAAAAATTATTTTTAGACTAATGTGGTGTTGCTCTACAGGGTAGTAATTGGAAATTTTTCTTCATCTTTAATAGCTTTCGAGTTAGCAAACGGATGACCTTATATTTGGGTGTCAAAGTCAAATTTGAGTGCGGCAATGAATCCCCCACCCCCTATTATCTATAAGAACACCCTGTATAAGGAATAAAAAAGACTACTCATAAATACTACACCTAAATCCAAACTAGAAGACTTCCTTTCCAAAGTGACATTAGTCAGCAAATAATCATAATGAAAAAACACGTTATAATAATAACTATCCGACACGTCATATCCAGTTGCAAAATACTCATGCAGACAGACTAGTTACACACACATAACAAGGTAGCCAACATCCTACATCAACATTCCATGCTATAAATATATTACTCATTACACAAAAGCCTGTCAACACTGAGTTTAAATCCACACCGAAACAAAACCTTTCAGAAAGCCACAATCCTAAACGCTTGTCACGTAATAAGGAAATTTGTACAGTCAAACTTTAATACTCCCACGAGCTCGTAATTTTTCCCTTCCTTGAATTTTAGACTCTTGGATTTGCCTCTGGAACTTGGTTTCCGGACTTGATCCGAATCTGTTAACAAAATAACAATAACATCGCAAACCCCATATAGTATAGACCACTGACATCCCTGCCGACACTTAAGCGTCCTACAATCAAAGCTTACATAACAATACAATTTTATAAAATAAACCCCACACTCATCACAATGCTGCATTGAATAACTACGCTAAATCTCACATTCAATAGTGGCTCACTTAGCACTTACTTAGCACTTACATTGCACTTTCAAATAGACTAAAGAGCCGAAATTAGGGCTACACGATTAAGACCGCTACACACCTTACCACTTGCTCTATATGAACGACATGAACATAACTGCACCTGTTACGTGACAGTACACTTTTTTTTTCAAAAGACATACACATGCAATATGGATTGGGCAAATGCAAAACCATTCACATTGAAGAGAACAAGATTACATTGGGGCTTCCCATTGGAAGAACAAGATTACATTGCTGCTATGAAAAACGGTGAATTTAATAAATATCTATAAACAAGGAGCACAAACACATAAGGAGCACACTCACTAAACTAACCTAAACAAAGTTGAAGATAAAAAGATAACCCCCCATATTTAATAAAGGCCATTAACACCCACATATCCTAATACGCGTGTGCTCGAGAGGTTCTTTTTTGATATAATCATTTTACATCACAAATAGTCCGAATTACTCGTAAAATCTTTTTACTCTAAACAGCACACTTTACCATTGTACAAAGTAATCTGCATGGCTGATAAATAAACTACACTTTTAAACCTGAACAGCGTGCAGAACTAACACAACATTCCCACCGCAAGCACTAAGCTTCAATCATAGGTCAGAAAGTAACTCTATGGTAGACATTCTTCCGACCTCAAGTAGCCACATGTTGACAAAAAAGCGTCGAACTTTTGATTGAGCGAAGAGAGTTTTTTTAGTAAAAGGAAAACGAGATGGGGTTAGGTGATCGAAAACGACTGCAGAACCAATGACTACCAATTAAAAGTTTTCCAGTGACTTAACGACCGTTTTCAGTGGCCTTTCATCCATTCAGTAAGGCCAAGACCACAAATAAGTATCCACTGAGATAAAAAGACACACTTCACTCCTCACATACTGTGAATCTCATTCAGTCGACGATTATACTGTATTTTATATATTAGGCGTGTCCGAAAAGTATAGGACTACCTATATTTTTCTTACTCCTGTTAAAACAAAAATTAGTGAAGTCATTCTCAGATTTTTAGATGCATACACTACTTATTTATTATTGTGCAAAATATTGTAAACAAAAGACAAACAACACAAATACAGGGTGCGTAAGGTATTTGAGGACACAGCTTCGTTTGGCTACTGCTGCACTATAGTAAACTGTACGTTCTTTCCGTTTCTGGAAAGCAAAATCGCGGACCATCAAGTAACAAATCACGAAGAGAAAGCAGTAATCGTGGCAATAAAGGCAGAGCACAGCGATTTAGAGGTATCACGATTTCTAAAGGTCGCAAGATCATTCGTTCACAAAGTGCGGAAGGAGTTGGAGACCGAAGATGGCAATGTTGCACCAGTAGCAAAGCGTAAAAAAGCGTGCCTCACGCTCTGATATCATCAGAACACTTGAATTTTTCAGCAAGTGCAGCAGGTCATCGATGACAATCCCAGAACATCCATAAGGTCGCTTGCCAAAGCTCTCCATGTGTCGGAAGGAACAATCAGAAATGTTGTCCATGAAAACATCAGATATCATTCGCATTTTATGCGAAGAGGTCAGTTTATGTCAGGCAAAACACGGGAAAACCGCCTACTCAGATCCAAAAGGCTCTTAAACAAGCTGAAAAATCCGTGTGAAGCTGATTTGCTGTGGATTTTCTCCGATGAAAAAAACTTTGACCAGGATCAGAAGGTGAACAGAAGAAATGAAAGATGGTTATGTGCAGACCCTTCGGAAGTGCCACGTGTCATGCACACGAAATTTCCTGCAACTATCATGGTTTTAGGGGTTGTCAGCAGTGAAGGACATGTGATGCCTCCACACTTATTTTCCCAAGGCCTTAAATTTAACTCTGCGGTCTACGTTGAGACCCTTGAAACAACTGTTAAGCCTTGGATAGACACGATACGCAACGGAAGGCCTTACGAGTTTCAGCAAGACTCTGCCCGAGCACATAAGTCTGATGGCCGACAACTTCTATGATCACGTAACCCCTAACCTTTGGCCTCCTAACTCCCCTGATCTGAATCCGTTGGACTACTACGTATGGAGCGTTGTGGAGAGAGGGATCAATGAACACCCCCATAACACCAAAGATGAATTGAAAGCTGCCATTGTTCGAGTAATGACCAATATGAATCATGACCATTTGATTCGCACATGTCGACGATTTCGATCTCGCATTGAAGTAGTTCTAGAAGCTGAAGGCGGATTCATTGAATAGCCATATGACAAGGCGGTTTCTTGTGTATGCTCATGATATGTTTCGATAATAAAGTTATTATCTCGACTTATATCTCTGTTTTCTTTCTTGACGTGAATCTGTCCTCAAATACCTTACGCACCTTATTCACAACAACTGGTTTCATCCTATCCCAAAAGTTTAAGATCACTAATATATGAGGCAAAATAATTAATATACAGTAATTAATTCACTAACCTATCATCCAATATGGCTGCAACACAAAAAAATTAATTGGTAAAAGTAAACAAGAGAAAAGCAATGCCTCGTAACCCCAGATTGACAGAGTATGAAAGGGGGCAGATAGATGCTCTGAATATCTGTGGAGTCAGTGCAAGAGGTGTAGGGAAAGATATAGGTCAGTAACATCAGACAGTTTTGAGTTACTTAAAATATGGCCCTCGATATGGTCAACAAAAAAAAAAAGATCTGGAAGACCGCAGGAAGCCACTGACCGTCAAAAAAGGGTCAATCTTAAAAGACTCAAAGATCCAGCAACATATTTGCGTCATAATAATTGGAAAATGGTCTTCGGAGGATTTTTTCACGCCATGACCTTTGATGTTGATGAATAAATAGAAAAAAATAGTAAAGAAAATTCTACGACCTGGACTCGAACCAGGGACCTTCGGGTTATGGTCTATTTTTCTCTATTTATTCATCAATATCGGAGGTCATGGCGTGAAAAAAATCTTCCAAAGACCATTTTCCAATTATTATTATTATATTATTATATGCCATTTAATAGTAAAGATAGTCCTGACTTGCGAACAAGGAGCCGCGCTTTAACCTATGCACATAGGACATGTTTGATAGCGTCAGCTTCCATGTTCACGGTAGCTTAGTGGTTAGAGCATCGGGACGGTAACCAGAAGGTCCCTGGTTCGAGTGCAGGCCGTGGAATTTTCTTTACTATTTTTCTCTATTCATCTTTACGTCAACGGGCCAATTCTGAAGATGGTTCAGTTTCCAAATCAACTCTGCAGAGGATCATTAAAAATTCATCAGGACTTGTTTGCAAGAAACGGCAAGCACAATCTGCCCTGCAGTTATACCATAAACAAAAACGGATGCGTTTAGCCCAAGACCTGGAAAAAGATAGAAAAATATGTTTTCTGATGAGAAGAAATTCAGTTTAGATAGCCAGACGGCATGACATTAGGAAGTCTAGAGAACTCTATTCCAATCGACAACAGGGAGAAGGATCTCTCATGATCTGGACTGGATTTGGATTCAACGGTCGAACTAATCTGGCTGTTGTCAATGGCTACAGATTACCAAGACATGCTTGCTCTTAACCTTCTCCCATGTGATGGGAGAACTGGAAGAACTCGATGGATTTTCCAACAGAATAAAGCCCCCGTTCATTGTGTAAAAACTACCTATGAATAGTTTCCTACTGATGGTGTCCAAGTGGTGGACTGGCTTGCCTTGTAAATTTTTCTTAAATTTGGGACTCAGAATTAAGAAATAGAACTGGGTTTTTACATCCATTTTATCATAATTCTGTCAAACTGAGGAAATTCAGTTCAAGCTATGGACCAATAGGGATAGACTAACCCACGTGATTAGGAATTTCGTAAGAACCCTTCAAGTTTTTATATCTTATTCATTCCTTGATTAATGGTGGATGTTAATGAAAACTTGCAGGGTTGTTAATTTAGTTTGGAAATTTTAAGGCTTGTTCATTTAGAGGAGGATCCTAATCAAGGTTTAGGAGAATGAGTTTTTTCCCCTTCTCATTCAGGGTCCTGGTCTATTATATATTCACATTTTAATTTTGCGAAACTCCAACAATTAAACGAGTGAATTCCTAAGGTTGTGTTATTATTATTATACAGGTGAAGTTGGTTGCTGTCGTTTCCGCATCCATCGAAGGGAGAGAAGTCCCAGAAGGATTTTTTTGGCGGGTAATTAAGTTTGGGATTGTAAGGCTGGTTGGGGTGTGAGTGGGTTTTTCTTTTATTACTACCACCCCCGCTTTTTTGTTTAGGGTGAAAAACTGGTTCTTGTTTCTTTCTCTCCGTCCACGGAGGGTGAAGTGGTGGCGAGTGTTTAAATATTAATAAGTGTTTAATACGTGCTGCGTGAGACGTAATCAGTATTTGCTGGCTCTAATCGCCGGCGCCGTTTGCATATCTGCTGCTTTTGTGATGGAAGGGCCCACCGAGGATTTTATCGTGAAAAATTGGTTTTGAAAGGCAATTTGTGCGATTTTACACACAAATGATAGTCGTTTAGGGAATATATGAAAGTTTAATGATATACTTGAAAGTTTCCGTGAAATATCTTGAAGCGCTGATAAGAAGAATGAACTGGGATTCCGTGATGAAGTCTATCGCGGGAGGAAGTCGAGGAGGGGAGCTCGGAATGGAGGGTAGACTGAGGGGATGGTTGCTTTTTTTTTTTTTCTTTTTTACTTCAAAATTCCCTCCTCCTCCTCCTCGGTTTCTCTCTCTCCGTCGCTTATTATATTTTACACTTCTCGATAACGCCGCCAAATTAAAGCTCTCTCCAGGGCGACGCCGGGAACTCGGCGCTTGAGCCGCCCAAGATGAATGCTCCCACCGGCGAAGGGTTCGCTGCCGACGGAAGAGTGATAAATTTGGACGGAGGACTCTTCCCGACTGGGCATCCCCGTCAGAACCACCCCTACCCTCAGTTCAACACCCTTCTTTTCAGTCCCCCTACCCCATCATCATACACACAAACGCCTTTTGACTCATCATCCTTCCTCCTTCCATTCATCCAACTCGCTAAGCAAAATTTCTCTCCAGTCCGAGTATCTATTTAGAGCAAACGAATATTTCAACGAGCTTATGGCGAAATACGTAAAGCGTTCCAGGTATGCTTGATTTATTGCATAATCCTAGCCTATTCTGCTGAAGTCTATTTTGCGGTTTCTGCGGACAAGATGCGACGACATAATCATCAGTTGACAGCAATTTAGCACATCACTTCAACCGTGTGATTAATTAATTAATTACTTTTTTAAAAAGCTCATTTTTTATAAATTCATTAAATGCAAAAAAAAAAAAAATTCAGGATAAAATATAATTTCTATTCATAGGAACCTGGATAGCATTATTCTTAATGGGCAATATATACATTCACATGCCAAAACTCATGGGATAGCAGTGGACTATCTTTCAAGTGGCAGTAGCACCGAGTTCGAACGCGGCCTTGTATGTGAAGCACGACGTATGGGTCATTCAGTATCGGAGGTGGCTCAAGAATTCAACATCCCACGGTCCACAGTTTCAAGAGTCTACCGAGAGTACCAACTTGACGGCATTACCTCCCACCATGGACAACGCAGTGGTCGACCACACCTTCTCTGAGTAGGATGATCATCGCTAACAGGCAACTGACACTACGCCATATGACATCAGATTTTAACCAGAGACATGATACTAGAGCTGTATCGATGCGAACTGTGCAACGAAATCTGGTGTCCATGGGATATGGAAGCAGAAGACCCACGAGGGTGCCCTTGCTAACAAGACATCGTCAGCAACGTCTCTCCTGGGTCGTCCATGAACACATCGACTGGACACTTGACAAATGAAAACGTGTGACCTGGTGTGATGAGTCCCGATTCCAGCTGATATGAGCTGATGGTAGAGCTCGAGTGTGGAGCAGACCCCATGCGGCCATGGACCCAAGTTGTCAAGCATGCACTGTGCAAGCCAGTGGTGGCTCCGTAATTGTGTGGGGTGTTTTTTCGTAGCATGGCTTGGGTCCTTTGGTTAAGGTAGACTGTTCACCGACTTGTGGAATCAATGCCACCTCGCACTGTGGCACTTCGCCGGGTTAGAGGAGGTCCCACACGTTATTAGGTGCTATCCCATGACTTTTGCCATGTGAGTGTATAATAAAATATTCAATTTTTTAAAGAATTTTCAAGCTACCCAGGATTGACGATACCTTGTCTTTACAAGTCATAGGTCAAACACCTTTTTGTCAGAAACAATTGAAGATTACCGAAAGATCCGACTTCCCAGGGCTATCAAAACGATCGAGAGTTTCAGAAAGTAATGTGGGATATTATTTATCAAAAATGTATGACAATTTTTCATAATATAAATGTATCCTTAATACGCATCTCTTTTTCTACATAAACCCCATTAACTTGCTCAGCCTTACGCCAGCGCGAAATACAAGGATTAGATAAAATAATGGAAACTCCTAGAAATATATAAATAGAAAGGCGCACCCTGAATCCGCATACATCTCCTGGATTGTTTCTAAGGCGATGCTTAGTCATTCTATAAACAGACATTGCTCAGCTTCTTTGACATACATACGTCCTGCGGTAGGAAATAATGAAAATATGGATTCATCAGATCACAGCACGTTTTATGGCCCCGCATCCCAAGTATTGTGTTCATGGCGCTAGGGGTGTTTCCATTTTGTATTGACTTGGCAATAGCACTTCGTTTATGAAATTCCCTCCGCAGCAACACTTTTATGTGGAATTGCGGTGCTCCAAATGCAGCTAGAGCTCTGCAGTCAGTTTCATCGCTATGGTGTACTTGTTATAGCCTAGCTGTCAATTCTTTTCAATGAGCTCCTGTCAGTCTGTTTTGTAGACGATATTTTCATGACTTTTGATACACAAGCTCTCGATATTCCAAGTGAGCGATTCTTGTATCGCCAGCTAGCCGGGATTCAATAATTCTTACGGATACCAACAGGCATGAGTTACAAATGGACTCGTATAAGGTCCATTTTAACCAGGGGAAACAAAAAATGATCATTAGTATGAGCTGGAGTCAATGGACATTTCAATTATTTTGTACTGTCCACTACAAGGATGACAGGAAACCACTGATCCACATTATTTTATTCTGACGAATGCGCATTTCGGCAGCCACGCTGCCTTCTTCAGCGTACACGGAGGATTTGATCAGAACAGACAAAACTGTTCAGATGAGTTACATTAGGTACATCGCATTATATGTAATACAAAGTGAAGTAAAAGAGAGCCAATTACAAAAATTTTTCAATACTTAAATTAACCAAGGTAACATTAAATAAACAACCTAGACAGTCAATTATAGTTCATCCTGGGGCGTCATTGGTCCAGTAGGATTAATTCTTCCATTGGTCAATTTCGGTAGGTGTAAAAGTTTCCCGACGTCTTTCAGATGGCTCACGTTTATCGGGGTTCAATAGTCTTGCGGAGTGTTCAATAGTCACTGTTGATTGCGTACAACTTCAGAAAATTCAATAGGCGGTGGTTGCTAGTTCTGTGTATGATGTCAAAGTTTCCCGTTTGAAGTCATGTCCTTGATCCAGTATATGGTCTGCAAACCTTGACACTCCGTGTTTTCCTTTTTTGATATACATGACAAATGTTCCTTATCCTGATCCTGGCTGCTCTCCGGGATTGTCCATAGTAGACAACCTCACATTCAGAACATGGCAATCTATACACTCCTGCTTTATTTTCTGGGCTAACCTTGTCTTTGGGGTTCATTAATTGTTTCTTCAATGTGTTGGAGCTCTTGTACGAGATTTCTAAACCCACTTCTTTGGCGATTCTTTTAAAGCCCTTGTTAAGTTGTCGGTTGTATGGTAGGACGAGTCTCGCATCTATTCTTTCTTCTGTGCAACGTGGTGATATCCTGCAAGGCTAATTTTTGTTTAACTTTCTTGGTAATGGTGTCCACTATATTTTCTTGGAAGCCATTTTGTTTAGCAAACTCTTTTATGGTTTGTAGCTCTTTCTTCCTGTTTTCAGTATTCAAGGGAATCACGAAGGCTCTATGTACCATATGCCTGAAGGCTGCAAGTTTATGGTGATGGCAGTGGTTGGATTCTTGTTTGATGTAGTTCGCTACGAAGTTTTTCTTTCTAAAGATATAATAGTTGAGTTTTTGGTCTTCTCTGGTTATCCTAATGTCTAAGAATGGGAGGCAGCCATTGTCTTCAACTTCTTTTGTAAATTGGATACCGTATTTTGGCATAATTTGTTCAGGTTGATCATGAACTGTTCGATGTTTTCTTCGCGGTTAAAGATCGAAAACACGTCATCGACATAACGGAGCCAAACGTTCGGGAAATATTTAAATTCAGTCATTGCTTGATTTTCCAATTTCCTTATGTAGATGTTGGTTATAAACGGACTGATGCTGCTTCCCATAGGGGTGCCATCAATTATTTTGTACCATTTGTTGTTGAATTGGAAAATGTTGTTGAAAAGAATAAGTTTGAGCACTCTGATGACGTCACTCACCACTCCTAGCGGCCAATCATTGTTGTACATAGTATCTTCTAAAACTTCAACGGCTCTTATAACCGGAATGCTTGGGTATAGCGATTCTATGTCAAATATGACTAATACGTCATCGTTTCTAATCTGGGTATTTCTTAACTTCTGGCATAGTTCTACAGAGTTTTTGATGGATAAATCTAGCCCGTTTAGGTCTAATTTAAGCAGATAATTTCTTAAAATGTACTTAGCTATGGGGTCCGTAGGTGAATCGATGTTGTTGACAATCGGTCTCCATTTACTGCCTTCTTTGTGGGTTTTGGGAAGGCAATATAACCTTGGTGGCATCGGATTGGAAGGCAGCAAGTCACCGGCTTTGCAGTCTTTACACTGTTTGATTCAGTTCATAACTTTCGTGACTAGATTTTTTAGCGGGTTGTTCTGTAATTCAATGTACGGGCCTTCATCTAGCATATTTTTTTAAAGAAACTGTCCACTACATTTTTAAAGAAAACAAGAAAATTAGAGGGTGAATAATAAATGTATTTTCTGTCTAATGCAAATATGCATGATATTATGAAACATGAGTCATTTTAGCAGGTGCCATTAATGCCATCCTAAGTTCCCAGAACTACATAGGGAATGGGGGATGCACAATCCAGACCATTAATATAATTTTAATAAGCAATAAAACCGTTTCACTTTTCAAGTGCATGTGAAGTAATTTTATTTTGCACTGGTGAAAGAACAGATATAAAAAGATCGGAGATGGACAAAATTTCCGAATTAGTCTCTGAAAATGGACCTGGATATGGGTATTGACAAAGACCTATTGAGAATTTTGTCATTTGGTCCATAGAGAATTGTGTCGATTCGAGTGGCGGAACAGAAAAGTGAGAATTGTGACTTACAATGAAGTGACCATCAACCAAATGAACAATTATGCGATCAAGTGATTTTGATGACCACAATATTAATTATTTAATTATTTATTGATCATAATTTAATATTCAGAATTAATAAATGACGAATGCAGAAGAAAAGAAGGCGAGACACAAAAATAAAATTGGACACAGAGTGGGGACCAATTTCAGAATTAATAAGAAATATCAAATTGTTTATGTTGATGTATTTCTCTTATTATTATATCGTTACTGCTAGAAATATACCAAATTGAAATACAAAATTTCTTCAGCAAAAGAATCATTTAAGGATTTAGAATATCGATATTTTTTTTAGCATCATGCCTTGCGAAAAATGACAACACCTCGTACCCAGTAAATAAAAATTAAATTATTTTTAATCTTGAAAAATTCCTTTCCACTATCCTTCAACCATGAAATGGTATTCCGTGTTAAATATAAGCAAATAAATAAAAATCGAAAGACGAGGGGAGATTTGTAGGGGGTAAAAAAGAGGGAACGAGAATTGCGTGGGCTGAGTATATTTTAACGAGGCCACGTGACTTATGATGAGCCTCTTATCTCCCACTCTTGGCCCCTTTTGCCTATGAAGGGGTCGGTATCTCTTCGAGTTACGATGCTAATGCAGATGATCCATAGGAAAACCGAGTGTGAGGGTCGATCAAATGGTGTAAACCCCCACTCCCCTCGGAAAAGTGATCTTCATTTTCACTCTCATCCATCCTTTATCCCGTATTCCCTTCAATAACCAATTCCCACCTCCCCCTTTTTTTATAGGCTGCAGGAATTCTTTTTGCTCATTCTTGCGATACATCGTTTTAAATTATGTGAAGAAAATTTCATGATTGCAATCACAATAGTATTCTATTCCCCCTCTCCTTCTCCCTTTGCTCTTATCTTCGATTTTTCTGCCGTCCCCCTTAACGCTTTTTTTAATCGTTTAAGATAAATGTGCATGATATTCATATTAGATCAGTAAGTTAGTAGGTAATAAAAATAATAATACTTTACGTTCCAATAATCACCTCATTCCAATTCAATATCTTGGACATTCACAGAGCTACGTTCAAACCTCTCTAGCCCGAATCATCGCAAACTTACTTGGTTGCAGAACCAAGTTAGAAATTTCAGTTTTTAATATTAAATCAAGAATCACCCTAAGGATTTGTTATTAAGGGGAAAAAAAGCATATTTTTGTACTACTTGTACCTATTTTCTGTTGTATAGGTCGCATCTTTCTGTTCTTAATATTTTCAGTTGAATGAATACGCGAGAAAAATTACAAATATATAAAATAACATTAATTTTTATAAAACATATTCAAATTGTTAGCTCTGTAAAAGCCCTTTTTGATTAAATTTTGGCCATCATTGGTCATCTGGAAAGCAGTCAGTCTCTGTTTTCCATATCACTTTGAAAGAGCTGTCCTGTCTCCAAAACAAGCACTAGAGTTTAATAAAAGATGTTTAATAATAATCTTTCATTAATGCATTTGTTAATTTCTCACAGTTATGAAATTGTTTTTTTCCACGTATTTTGTGACGTCATTGATTTTCACTTAATGCGAATATACACTATATGATCACAAATGTCCGGACACATGCACGTTTGCGCTCTAGCCACGATTTCATGGAAATCAATAGGGCGTTGCACATCCCTTTGCCCGAATCACAGCTTCCACCCTTCGGGGAAGACTTTCCACCAAATGTTGGTAGGTACTTTCCGGAATGTTCCTCCATTCCTCCCGAAGAGCGAGAATCAGTTCAGGTACAGAAGTTGGCCGATGTGATCTGGCCCGCAAGCGTCTTTCCAATTCATCCCACAGACTCTCTATAGGATTGAGGTCGGGACTTTGTGCCGGCCAACCCATTTCTTCGACCCCTGAGTCCGCAAAACACTGCTGTACACGCCTCGCTTTGTGGCACGGAGCATTGTCGTGTTGGTAGAGAAATGGCCCGTTTCCGAAAAATTGCCACAACGTTGGAAGTGCACAGTTGTCCAAAACATTCAGATAACGGTCGGAGTTCATGATTCCTTGCACAGGAACGAGCTGGCCCAGTCCGTACCATGAAAATGAGCCCCACACCATGACTCCTCCTCCTCCGAACTTGACTGTGGGCTCTGTGCACTCTGGTAAGAAGCGTTCTCCAGGTATGCGCCAAACCCAAACTCGTCCATCGGATTGCCAGAGTGTGTAGCGAGATTCGTCTGTCCACATTACACGTTTTCATTGGTCCATTGTCCAGTTTCTGTGGGCTTTGCACCACTCCAGACGTCGCTTGGCGTTGACCCTACTGATGTGGGGCTTGTGGGCAGCAGCACGGCCATGGAATCCCATCGTGTGCAGTTCCCGACGAATTGTCATGGTACTGGGATCATTTGCAGAGGCGTTTCGAAACTCTGTGGCAATTTTTTCCGCCGAGGACTTCCGGTTGCTGCGGGTGACACGATGAAACACTCGACGGTCTCTGTCCGTTAGTTTCTTGGGTCTACCGGTTCGTTGTTGAACTGTTGTTGATCCCCGGGTCTTCCATTTCATAATGACATCGCCTACTGTTGACTTGGGTATCTGAAGAAGGCTGGAAATGTCACGCACGGACTTGCCGCATAGGTGACATCCAACGATGGTTCCACGTTGGAACTCACTGAGCTCTGCCGAACGACCCATTCTTGCCAATGTCCAAGCAGAGTTGTGTCTGAAGGTGTGGGAAGCTATTTAAATGATGTGCAAGTCATTATCATGTGACATTGGGCCAATCGATGATCTGTGAGGGGTGTCCGGATATTTTTGATCATATAGTGTATAAAGGTGCGACATATACGAGAAAATATATGATTAGAAAATACGATTATAAAATATTTTTGATTTTATTCACTATAATAAAGATTAAATAAATAAGCATTAGAAACGTCAAGTGCACTGGCGATATGACCGAATTAGAAGAACCGTGTTCTGAATGATAATACAGCTCAAGAAAAAATAACTTTAAAAATTTTTTGAACGTTAAGAGCTGATTCTTATGCTTTTTTGTGCTGAATCCTTATCTGGCCTTAGTTTTTTTTTATCACCTACAGATTTCTGGTTTTTCAATGAAACATTTTAAGCCGTTCAGATTTTGTGGCCTATAAACATTGCAGCCGCTTCCCTTCACACGCATTTCTTTAACATTGCAGTCTCTATGTGCATAACTTGGAAACGTGACCTGATAGAAAAAAAATCTAAAAGCAGATTCGGATTCAATATACTAAAAAACACAATAATAAAGCAGATTCATTCAAATAGTTTTTTCATCTTCGGCCTGTATAATTTATGGGATATGCCTCCAGGAGATGTCGATTTTTCCCGCCACCATCATAATCATTTTTGATATATCGATAATATCGATATTAGATATCCATTAAAAACCATTTAAAGAAAAAATGAAAGGCTTTTTCTCACACTACATTTCTGTCTTTTTCAACTAAAAAGCATCTGTATCATACCCCACCCCTCTAAAAGGCTTTTCTTGATTGAGGGAAAAGAAATTTTTCCTTGAAAAAATTAAAAGTACTAAAATATGTTTATTTATATTTTACACTTATTATATATTTTCTTTACAAAAATTTGGGGTATCTCACAATTTCCCACCATTTCCTAAATTTTTCTTTTTCCCGCAAGACATCCCGCAAAAAGTTAAATTTTACGCAAATCGCAGTAAATTTCCCGCAAATCTGATATGTATGGAGTAAAGAAAAATTAGGCAAATATTCGTTAAGTCTGCTTTGGGTAGTGTTGGCATTTGGATAAGAGGATTGTTTGTGCTTCGCACTGTACGGGGTTGTGCATAACCTTTTGCTAGGGGGCTGCGACTTAAACCGCAGCATTCTAGCACACTCTTATGACGCTTCGGCAGAGAGTAGTTCATTGTGCATCTATTGGTATCAAACAAATATGGCTGGTTTAATAAATGACATTGAAGAGCAGCGTTTCATGGATAGAGTTCGTGCAAATGCATATCGAGAGGCAATGGAAGCAGGTGCGTCTTTTATTAATCGCAAATGGGTTGCGAACAAGTTAAACCGATCGGATAGATGGGTGACGGACAATTGGAAGAAAGGTTATGATAACTGCCATGCCGAATTTGCTGAGGGTAGGCCCGAGAAATTATCACAGGAAAGCAAAAACAACATTGCTAATAACAGTGGCAAAAGACGTCACAGCTGTGTCAACGTTGCACAAGAAATTAAAGCCGAAACGGATGCGTGCTGTTCGAGAAGCAGGTGGTGGCCACACTAAATATTGATGTGATAAAAGCAGAAATAAATGTACTTTTTGATTATCAACCGCAGAACATTCCACTTAGTTTTGTTTATTTTCCAGACCCCTAGCAAAAGGTTATGCACAACCCTGTACTCTATCATAAGTATTTTATACACAACTGATGCACACTGTAACATAAACATTTCAAACCAAGTTTTGTTTATATAAAAATAACGAGAATTTCGCATGCCAAAATAACGGAAGATTCTCTGTAACTTTTGGAAGAATTGCGTTGTTGCACAAATAGCGATGTGTTATCACTCAATTGGAATGTAAGAGGGTCATTTTTAAAGTAAGAACCGTTATGTAATTAAAACAAAACTATAAGTATATGGGTCTTTAAAACAACAGTGATTTTACGCCATAGAGTCGACGCGTTTCAGCCGTGGCTTTCTTCAGGACTGTGTGTATAATGATTAAAGAAGCTTAAAAGAACACTCGAGGGGGAGAGAGGGTCGGGTTAGGCGGGTAAAACAACACCGGGGGGGGGGGGGTCTAGGAGATTGCTGCATTCGTAATTTAAAAACCAATGGGAATAGGAATGTTCTGGCCCAATAACTTGTGCAAACGGAAAACAATATAAGACTGTATCTAGAATAACTTAATGGTAGATTATCAATACGGCAGGTATGCCTCATTTCATTCATTTGGGTAACAAAAGTGGGGACTTCAAGACTAGGACGGAGTTAATTACTCAACTCCGACTGAAACTTGGAGATAGGGGGAGTTTTAAAAGTAACACATTGCCAGCAAGTAGGGGGAGAGACCAACTCGCATTTGGAAACCTTTAGAGGAATGGCGGGGGGGGGGGCGCCAGCCGTAGGAAAATACTCAAATTGGTTCAAACATCGTGTAATGGTCTTTGTCACACACGCTTATTAATGAACATTAAATTGATTACTTGGGAACAACTTGACACTCGCCTTACAGTCCGGACCTCGCGTCATTCAGAAAAGACAGGTCCAGTCTAATCTGCCTTGACTCTCAGTAAAAGTACCTGATTTTGCAACCGATCAACATCCGGTAAACTCAGTTTCTACGGAGCTGGTAAAAACCTTTTTGCACCCGACTGTAGATTTCATAAAAAAAAAAACATCAATATTGCTCCAGTTTAAGATTATTTGATTGATTTTCCCCCCAAAAAATCTATTTCAATCCCAATTTCGGGCGCACTCCGCAAATTCCGCAAAACTGCTATAGTGCCATTAGATGCACTCATAAGAAAAGTCACGCGTTTTGCGTCCGACTTCCGGCAAAACGCCAAAAAGCACTTCCTGCCATAGACAACAATGTTAATTTCAACTCGACCAAACTTCTGATAGAGTTGACGGACTTTAATGATCAAGGTGTCGTTACGTTCAGAAGCTTTTGCTTAATTAGTTACAGTGTCTCATTATGCTATGAACTTGTGGCGGAATTCCAATGACAAATGAGAATAGTTTTTCTTGATTCCCTAATTTTTGAAGTTACCTTAGAAAATAAAATTCTTAATAAAATCTTAAAATTGAAATACTGCCCCGATCTCTGATAAAATTTAAAATAATTTGTTATGGAGAGCGGGCTTATGTTTCCCCAAAATAATTAATGAATGTAAATAACGAATTAGGTTGGTTGGTTGGAAATTTTGGCGTCAACTACTAAGGTCGTTTTGCGCCTTTTACACAAGTTATATCTGTACGCAGCCCGGGACAAACACAAACATCCATGCCCACGGCGGGATTCGAACCCACGACCAGACGGACTCGAGAACTAGAAAGCCTACGCCCTAGCCCTCTCTCGGCCACTTGTATGGGCTTAGTAATAAATGTATGTATTACACTAAAATAGATGGACAAAAGATCCATTACTTAAAATATACCTGATAAAATGTCCACTTGAATTCCCCAGTTGACTACTAGTTGCTTGATGGTGCTAGTCAATTCATAATCCTGTTTTGCTGGAATAAATAAATTAATAAATAAATAATTTTTGTTTATAAATAAAAAAAAAAAACACTGATTACTGCAATACATTTTAATTTTAAAACTTTCACGAGAGAGCATTGTAAAATTTTAATTATCAAGCTAAATTATAGAGCTATGTGGATGAAAGTGTATCAATGGAGTCACTGATCCTTATGGGTATAATGGTGATAAAATTACCGCATTGTGTCCTTTACTCTTTCTAAAAGTTCCGCTAGATGGCAGTAAAGGATAAGATGGAGAACATGGGAACAATGCCCGCTAAATCCACGACACACTACTGGTCTAAAGTGTTTGCAGGCTGGTTTCCACGCTACTGACTCCTTCCCAAAAGCAAACAGGGAGTGACCTTTCAAGGCAGATGTCTATAGCTAATCATATTATTTCTTGGTTAACAATCTATGTCATGGTGATGATTCAAACGGTTTGACCCCCCCCCCCTCTCAAGTAGTTTAAATGAAAAATATTGTGTATCGCATTCGACGTTTTGACTCTCACAGCGATGTTAAGGATTGGATTGGTAATTTAGTATTGCAAGGAGACTTTCTAACTTATATTAAACTGACAATTAAAGGAAATAAGTTTTATTCGCCCTCCACTTTCACTTCGTCCCAGGCTATTTGACACGTGACGAAAGGTTTAAGTGCCATTATAGTGAAGCATTTGTATAGCAACACGCTTAAAACAGGTTTCCTGACGTCATCGCGTCGTCTCGAATTTATCTTGTTAGAATGGGAACGTGTTGGGGGTTGGGGTTGGTGGAATGAATTGGGGTAAAAGAGGGTTTGGGAGTTTGGGGATAGAATTTAAAGGACCTCGGGAGAGATGGGCTGGAAAATGAAAGCGTCGCCGAGTCTATTTCGCTTTTCCTCCGAAGGATAATAAAATTGAAATTCATTTTGAATAAGCGGCGGGAAATCTATTGCCCCCGATGATTGATTCCTTTATGCGGTAAATTCGAGCAATAGAAGCTAAAACTGTATTCCTCGAGGTTTTTATTATTTTATTTTATTTAAATGCGTTTGATCGATTTGTTGGTTTTTTTTTTTTGTCATGACGTGATTTGTGCTGGGTTCCGTAGAGAACGATTCCCTTTTGTCAACATTTGTTGAAAAGGTCGGAACTCGCTGTTCAATAAAGATATCTTAGAGTGTTTTGGTTAGTTTTTTATATTCACTTTGTTTGCATGTGCAAGAAACCCCAACTTATTTTTATAAATTATGATTCCTTTACAAAGAGGTCAATATCAAATAAGATAAAAAAATTTCCACTAATTCATACACTGAGTGGCCAGATTATTATGACCACCTGATGTTTTTAGACAAATTAGCTAAGATTTCGCGCTGAAATTGCTAGAGGGCCACACCATTATAAATAGGGAAGCAGGTTGTTTACCACGACAGTAGAAGTTATTTGTTTCTGAAGATATGGGTAAAGTGTTTAAAGACTGGACTGTCAGCTGGAAAACTGGGTCTGAACGTGCGAGTTGTGACTGTCAGCGACTAATCTTCGGGTGGTAAGATTGGTACAAGACAACAGAAGGGCAAGAGTAAATCAGATTACTGCAGATCTTAATCAGCGATCTTCTCAAATGATCTTCTCTCGTACAGTGCATCGTATGGGATATGGCCTGTGCGAACATCTTTGCTGACTGCAGTTAACACTCCAGAGGTGGCGCGGGTGTTTGTAACACGGGTGGTGGCACGCGGTCCTTGAGACCGCACGTCCTGTATATATGGATCTAGGGAATAAATCGTGGATTATAACATACTGACTTCTAGAGGGGTCTAAGTTGGGAGAAATAAGTGGTCATTTGTTTCTTTTAAATTCATAAGAAGATATTCACAAAAATGTAGTGATGCGGTCCCTGAGACCGCGCGCTATCTCGGGAGTGTTAACAAGATAAAACGTTTCCAATCCGCACAGAAACACAAACTAATGCTGCACAATTGGCTGTCGAGTATTGCAAAAAAGTCACGTGTTCCGATGAATCACGTTTCCAGTTGCATCGTGCAGATGGCAAAGTGAGAATTTGGCCGAAACAGCATGATTTAGGCCCTTCAATTTGTGTGGAACATACCTAGGTATTGTTGCTGATCAAGTTTATCCTATCGTATCCTAATGGAGATGGCTTTTTCCAGTAAGACAATGCGCCATGCCACGGTGCTCATATTGTGCAGAAGTAATTACAAGAATATGAGGGAGAATTTTGCTTGCTTAGGTGGACCCCACAATCACCAGATCTCAATCCAGTTGAGTATTTGGGGGGCGAAGTTGAAAGAGCCATCAGGCATAGTGTCAGATTCCACACATCACCTTTCCATGTCTCGTGGAGTCAATGTCAAGAAGAATCGCCACAGTATTGACGGCAAAAGGTGGCCCAACGTAGTACTGATGTGGTGGTCATAATCGCTTCAGTGCCTAGAGGTGTCGCGCAAGTTCTCGCACAGGTATCAAACCATAACGATACCGTAAATTGGGGTTACTTGAACCCTGGTGGTCTATTTGGACCCAAATCAAAAGAATAGGAAGAATTGTTTAAAAATGCTTGTTATTTGGGTTCAAGTAACTCCAATTTACGGTATTTAATAGCTTTTCAACGTGATAACAAAAGTGTTTATTTCTGATATTGATTTCAGAAACTGTACATAGGAGGCATTGGCATCTTCAAAACAAAATATGGCGTATACCATATAGAAAGAGCCCTATTTAGTATGGCTTGCCCAAACAAAATCATCAGCCTCAATTTCCGACGCATTGTTCTGCCTTATGGATCGGAAAGAGCCTTGATTAAAATCATTTGTCAATTGTTGGTGATATCTTTTAGACTAAGGTACGGAATCAGAAAAACGGTATTGCGTGTTTTGTAAAGGCTACCAACAACAAAAACTTTCAGACTTAAACTGTGGATCATTTTATCAGCGGTTGAGTACTCTTGATATCTCATCTTTTGAGAATCCAGCTCTGCAAAAACCACATTTCTAAGTCAGTTAGGTTCTTCTTTTTCCTGCGCTGATGAAGTTCTGTGGTGATAAGTACACGCCTCATATTACCCCAAACTCATTTACATATCTTACACATTTTTCTAATTCATTTCTAACCTCTGTGTAATGTTGTACCTCAATTTCTAATTTTTTGTGTATTACCGTTGATTTCTTCTTAAAGGCAGCCTTCGCTTGGTAAACGCACGAGTGTTGCCCCCTATTAAAATAATTCCATAAAAAATTAACGTACAAGATTGGCAGCTGGGAAGGATGTTGAACAAACTTCGCTAAATTTGTTTTGTCTCCGTGATTGGCAATCTGCGTTCGTGAATATTTCATTCTGTCTAAACACGGACTCCCCGCACCCCCAACTTGAATTAAAAATAAAATGAGTGGAAATGGAGAACGGAAAGACTTTGAGGGTTCTTGCTGGAAATATGTTCGAAATCGGTCACTTTGAACGTTCATGAAACATGCATCAAACGAAAAATTTTTAAGCTCCACCTTAATATCCTCATTCAATGGAATCGAACGATGGCGGCGCGTTGTGTTTGTGCATTTTTCCTCTACTCTTGAAAGGGAATTGGAAATAGTTTTATAATATTCGGCTGGAGATGGGAATTTTTACACCTAATGTTACTTAATTGCTTATTAAATAATCAGGGGCTTGAATTCAAGGAGAGAGAACTCTGATTACACCGTGTAACATAATTTTTGTTTATGATTGCCACTTCTTTATGGTTTATGCCTCTCAAGGGCTATTTGTCACTTTTTCCAATAAGATAATTAATGTTAACTCTCTATAGTGAACCAAAATAAAAGTTCTTTCCCTATAATTTCACTCTGCCGAGGTTTCTCCCCTCTGCATTACATGGCTTTTTTCAAGAAAGGATGGGGTTACGGTATTGATGGGCGGGGAACACAGGTTTGAGAGGTGTTGAGATAGAAAATTGGAATCAGAAGAATAAAGAGCTTGATTGAGCTAAGGATAAATAGCCTATAAATGGGGGTCAGAAGAATATGCAACAGGGAGAATGTTTTCGTTTTATGCCCCTTCCCAACTTGTTCACTCTATTTTGCGACAACATACAGTATGTAGACCATTGATGGTTTTACAATCAATACCCTTGATGATTGTTCATAAAATACCCTTCTATTAACTTTATTCAAACGGTAGATAGTTGTTTCAACTTTTGAAATTAGGTCTTTGCTATGGGTGCGTTAAAATACTGTGCATTATCCCAATTCCGTTTAAGCAATGACATTTCATCCCTGGCTTTTTCCTTATGAAGATGCTAAGTTTTGTAGAGCTTCATTTTAATGAGTCTAAAGAGCATCAATTGTTATCAATCGCGCATACGGACGCTTTAAACTAGGAACTGGTATTGCAGGGAAGCCGCCCTACTCAGTTTATTAGGAGGTTTAGCAAAGAGCTGCTTATAAGAATGCATGCTAGGTCTCTACCTTTATCCAGCCAGTCGGCCACCATTTGCAGATAACTTGAAACCGGGTTAAATTTTTCATATTCTATTTTCAGAAATATGACCATCAAGGTCTTAGCTCGGCTGTATCAACTTCTCAGGCTTTTTCGTGGATCCCCTCAAGCCGATTGCACGTACTACATTATTTTAGTATAGAATACGAAGATAATGGCATGTCATATAATAATCGATTCGTCAAGAATGAACACACTGTTACTTTTATCTTTAAGTACTGTTGACATGGGCACGCGCACCAGACGATCGCTGTGTTGCAGCTGAAGCTCCTTCTGGGAATGCTTTGAAAATTTTATTTGATAGTACGAACGCTTTGAACTGGTACTGCAGGGAAGCCGCCCTGCTCATTTTATTTGATGGTAAATTTTCAAAATAAACTTTATAAATCTAAAGAAATGTAAAATAAAAACGGCAATAACAATATACATAACACCGTATTTACTAACAAACAGACCACTTACCAACATGAAGCAGACACCTCCCCCCACGACAATAATATAAGAGACAACGAAAATGCACTTTTTTATTTAAGGTTTTTTAAGTAAAATAGTTTGAGTTCGTGTGATTCGATTATTCACTTATCAGTTTCTTAAGGAATTAGGAAAGTGTTCTAGTCATAATACTTGATTAGCATAGAGGAAAAGGATCTGGCTGACTTCGAAGAGTGACTCATTGTTGCTTCTAGTCTGTATCGATTGAAACAACGAAGCAGCTGACTGCATTCTCGAAAAGCGCTAGATTCAGAGTATTCCACCGTTGGTAAAACGGTCCACAGTCTTTGTCTATAAAAGATACTTGTGGTTCCAAGACAATCAATATTTGTCAGAAACATACAACGGGAATTAAAAAGCATTCAAGTCTGCAGTCGCATACAATGATATCTAAAACAACTGGATCGCTGACTCTATCCGCAGTCGGCATTGAGAAGTGAAGCCAAAATACGTCATAAATTTTTCCTTCAGGTCATTGACTAGTAGCGTCAGGTTGCCTAAAAAGCAAGGTTATATCCCTCATAAACGCTCATAAATTGACTAGTAGGTTAAATCCTTCAAAAATAATAATTCCTCATAAACGCTCATAAGGTTAAATCACTGAAAAACGCTCATTTCTCATAAATGATCCCTTCAGATCATTGACTAGTAGCTTCAGGAGGCCTAGAATTACGGCCTCAGTTCTCTCCCAGCGAGTCAGCGATCCAGTTGTTTTAGATATCATTGGTCACATACCAGGCGCGGTTGGCGATACTGGCATCTGTGTCACGACTGTCGTAGCTGCTGGTGATTTGGGCCATTGTAACTCTTGATTTCTGCAAAGAATATGAAAGTGCGTCTACAATGGGAAAATTCTTCTAAAGATAAATAATCTGAAAAATCACGATACACAAGGTTTTATATCTTGAAAAGGGTTTTGAGCCCCATCCGACATTCCTTATCAAGACAACTCAACGTTCTGGTAGTTTATCATGGTATGGAGCTTTTTCTGTTGGTATTGCAATAGTCCCCTGATATTCATGGAAGGTCGGTTACATTATAAGTACTACCTGAACATTGTTGCGGAGCGATTGTATTCTGTATTTTTATCCTTCCTACATGTGACGGCTTCTTTATGAGAACTAACGGAATGTCTTTTGAACGCCTGGTCTTCCATTGACTGGGGGTATAATTCAATGCTGTAATTGTAACTTATTATAAAGTAATCAAATTCAACGCCTTCATAAGATTTCTTTAGTATTTGTTTGAAAGTTGTATTAATATAAATAAAGCTATAATAACGTATTCAAGTATGATGATGTCCTCATAGCCTTATGAGATTCAAGAGAATGTTCTCATATGTAACAAATTTTATAAATTAAGGTATGAAGCTTAGATGCTCCTTAATATCTGTTATTCATATTTAAAGCTTAAATTCGACAGATGTACCAGGCATATGGTGAGTTTTGAAAAAATTGATTTTCACGAGACATATTTGCCCTTTCTTCTTTCCAAAGCTTTGAACTCATAAAATATTACAAAGTTAGAAGATTATAAAATAATAGCTTCTTATTATTAATTAGAATGCCGAAATATTATAGGGTCAATGGTTGATAATGACGTCACTCATATAGAATGAAATTGAGCCTTTAATCTTTGAGACGGAGAAACAAGTATTCTTTAATGGAGCTTCTTTCTCTTAATTTTTTTTTATTTTGGAAATAAACTTCTTGTAGATCAAAAGGTTCCGCCAAGTAATATGGTAGCTCTACATGGTGTCTTTTATTTTTTTTTTTTTCCTTTTTGGTTCTTTTTTTTTAATTGATTAGTAGAGGAGACAGAATTTTAAAATAAATAGATGGGAAAGGCGTTTGGTTTTAAGCATGTTTTTCTTCTCTTTTCTTTAAGCTTCTCATTTGAAATTTAAGTTTTGCGCCATTTTTTCCCTCCCTTTTCTTTCCTTCTTCACTTTTAATCCTCTGTCTCCGTGAATTTGCATCGCGAAATTGAATCCGATCACTTGTTAATAAGTTCTAATGGGAAAAAATCCTCATGACTTTACCCTCCTCTTCTTCCTTTCATCTTTTTTTTTCCTCGTTTCTGTACCTTGAGTAGTAAGAAGGAAGAAGAGGGGGTTCAGGTGTTGGGGGTAGTGGTAGGAGTGTCACTGTCGAAGGGGGACTCTCGATTGTCTTTTGCCCTTCCCATTATAATCTGGTTGTGTTTCTCCGAACCCATGTCGTTAATTCTCTCATTTGTCGGGGGAAGGGGTGGGTGTATAGGGGGTGGGGGCTTTAGTGTAGCGCCAGATTTCCCCGATAAATCCGAGCTTTTCATGTTTGCGATTTCTTAGTCCGTTGTAGGCTGGCCTACATCAAAGCGCGGCGGCGACTTTGAAAATCACTCGCATCGATCCGAGCCGCTCCGGAGTCTGTAATACGATTTTGTTTCTAATGCAGGCACAATTATCTGATTAATTATGTTGCCTATATATTTTTCATCCATAACAATGCTCCGCTTGGTTAAGGGAGTAAGGGGTTGGGGAAGGGAAGATGAGAGCGATGATGATGATGATGATGATGGTAGGGGACGCTTCTGAAGTTCCCACTCCCAACATCCTACACTTTACCTCCTCCCTACATCTCACACACTCACCAGATCATGATACCCTCCCCAACATGCCGGAAGGGCTCCACTCCAAAAGGTAGAGGGTTCGAAACTTCATTTTTCCGCTAATTGAAGGTTAAAGCAATTTTGTTCTTATTTTGAGGAAGAAGGAAAATACACTTAACTTTCGCTGATGTTGTTACTCGAGTTGGGTATAAAAAAGAAGAGAACCTGCAACCTTTTGTGGACTAATAATGCCAATTATTAAGTTGCCTTGCCATCGACTAATCAAAGTCGTTCCAGCAGCGGGGATTAAATTTTATGAAATTGATCGATTTTTCGTTTGTTTTCGGCAAACAGATAAAGTCAAAGCCTCAGAACTGAATGTAATTGGAAGGAAATAAGTGAAAATGTTACTCGGTGGATTTCCCTCTACATTAGACCTCTGCGTATAAATTAATTGAAAATACAACATAGTAAAATGCCGTTCCGCAACATTGGATTAAATACGGAACTTAGCTCAGTGAGAGTGCTGGAAGATGTCTAGGGTAATCAAGACGTTCCTATAGCCGAAACGGTTTGAACATCTCAGAGTATACAGGGTGTCTAAAATTAAAGTTTATATTTCAAAAAGTTTCTAGAAATCACTACTGACCAGAATGTCCTGAAAATTTCTTTGGTGTTTATTGTGGTTATGGATTTTCAGTGATGTTGAAAAACATCAAAACTGAATTTACGAAGTCGGTCATTCTGTTGCCAATTTTTTTCGAAGTTTTTGAATTTGGCTTCAGATTCGGATAGAGCATCAAACAAGTAAGTAAGATTATGATAGTCACACATGTCCTATCTATTCGGATAAATGGCGGTCAAAATTTTAAATCTCTGATGCCTATTCCGGTCAATAAAATGCCATTTCCGCCTTGATTTTGCATCAGATGTTTTACGCCAATGTCTTTCGGAGATTTTAGACATTTGTTGTTTGTATCATTCTTGAATGTAACAAGAAATTAGGCCTTCTGAGGAAGGTATAGGAAAATAGAGGAAGCTCTGAGTTCATCAATTTTTATTCCTTCATCTGCACTTTTTAATCCCCAATCTTTTTAATCAAACATTTTATTTTATCGAACTTAATACTTAGAAAATATAAAAGAACCCTATATTGTTTCCTTTCTCATCATTTTCGATCGAATGATATATCACACGCCATATGTTGCCATAGTTCTAAAGACCAAGTGACTGCCACCCCCACAAATCCGACCCCATTGGGACAATTTGGTCCAAATTCATACGAATGTAGATTTTGCCTAGAGGAATATGCATATCGAATTTCAATTCTTTACGTATCAGATTGAACACTTGGTCGCCTGTAACTCCCAACCCTGTAATTCCGACCCAGTGGGCTAATCAAAACCATACTAAATTATGAAGGTACCCATGCCCATAAGTAAGCTACATACAGAACCTGCTACCTCAAAAAATGCAGAAATTATGGAGGGGAAATGTAAACGATGAGCTATCAGATAGTGTTCAAAATCTCCTCCTTCCATCTCCCTGTATATCTAAACTTCACGCTAGATTTAGATGAAACACGAAAGTAAAAATTCCAACAGCTAGAATCGTACAGGAACCACGAGCTTTTCGCCTTATCAATGGGCGACTGCGGACATGTAGAGCAAGGCTCTCTTCAAGTATAGTAAAGTAGAAGCCCAATAATAGATCAGGTAGCTGCTCTTATATCGGTAATTCCGTCTTGCTAAACTATCGGAAAACTGATGAAAACTCGCGAGAAACCGGTCTATAATGACTACTCACGGCACCAGTTAAGCTCAAAGAAAGTACAACTCAAAAACTTATTTCTTTCTTTATGAGAAAATCTAAGTTAATTTCCTTGCTCTTTCGTACGTTCCTAACGAAAACTGACAATCTTCAAAATGTTTTCCGAGAACATCCAGTGATTTTATAGCAATATTCGTTTGTCTTTCATCAGAGAACTGATGAACCAGGGTTCAGAACCTTCGTAAGGATACCATATCCGCCAACAGAAGCACATATCATGGAAGAAGTAGAATGGGAAGCGAAGCTCGTAATAGTTCCAATGCTAAATCAGTAAAAGAAAAACAGCGCCACTTCCCTGCAGCGGATGAGTCGAATTATAATCAACTTCCGCTGTCCTTTCACTCCCCGTTGTTATTTTAATTGGTTCCATGCCAGAATGCCCTCCGCTGTTCTACCATGCCCTCTTCCTCCCCTTAGATGATTTTATTAAAAATTTCCTTTCTGTTCGAAAGTTGCAATAGATTGCTCCTTTAGAATCTGCCTTCCGTGTGCTCTTCATTCGATGTTGGACGTTAAGAACAAAATTTTCGATGAATGATGAGTTATACAATTGAAAGGTAGACATTGGAGTTACTTAGCAGCAAATTGTCCCCTTGGCGATCGCTCTTCCTCAACTAAGTGTCATTTTAATTCCTGACCACAGATCACAGGAAAAGTACCTATCCTTTCATTGACTCTGAATTAACCGTGAATGAAGTGACGTGCAATAGATTCACTTTCGCTTCATTACGATTCGACTCATCCACTAGAATTCCTAGTGTACTTTTTATTTCACAATTTCTGGGGAGCTTCGCTTCCCATTCTATTTCTTTCAGGATGATATCCTGATCTTCTGGTTCGTAGTCTTTCTCTTAAATACTTCTTTAACGACCAAGAAGTAGTTTACCTTATTACGGCATAAAATTCATGAAAGTCCAGCATAGCAGCAATTCCATAACGCTGACAAGTTAATTAAAGAATAAAGTCGTTGAATACTGGAATTAGGAGTTACTAATTGGATCTTTATTTTGATTTATAAGTTGTTACCTTATTTCATTATAACACATACAGGATGATTCAGAACTTATATTACAGAAGAATATAGCAATGTGTTCTATCTCGCTACACGTGCTTCAGTTGCGTCAACCATTCATGCAAGAGCCAGTGGCCTAAATCTCTGATGGCTGAGCTTTCACTGAAAAACAACAATGGCATTTGACAACAATTTGAACTGACGCACCTTCTTGAAAGACACTATATGTACAGGGTGTTGCAGATAACTACAGGGCAGTATAACGGGAAGCCTACCCGCTCGATTGTAGGAGCCAGCTCGACATCAAATGATAATTGGGTAATTTTATCAAAAACATGACAGTTTTGACGTTCACCCCCCCCCCCTCCCCGACTGTGGTTGCTGCAGGCCACCTTCATCTCCCTCCATTCTGCCAATCGACCGAGCCGGCCCCTGCAATCGAGTGGGTAGGCTTCACGTGATACTGCCCTGTAGTTATCTGCAACACCCTTTATTACAAAAATACGTAGTGTGTTACAGACGTCAAAACTCCGTGGAAGAAGAACATCGATATGATTTACAAGTGTGGCATACGCTAGGGTCTTCAGATGTCCCCACAAGAAGAATAACTTTCAATGAACCTAAAAACGATAGACAACCGCAAACAACCAAAACACTGAAACAAATGTAATGCCGCACCGGTGCGAGAGGAGACACAAATTAATAAAAAAAACGTTTATTTAAAGGTAAACTCCACGGAAAAAATCGACTGTATTTTTTTTTTGCATCATAACATTAATCCAGATTAATAGAGTATATCTCATTCAAAAGTTTTCGATTTTTCCTATTTTATTAAGAAAAATGCCTCGGAAAATTGAAAATTCGCGTGGGATCTTCCATTCCTTCTCCACAGAACACGACGGAACAAGCTGTCATTTCCTGCCGTGAGAACCTCGGGGAATTTCGTCGCCGAGATTCTAGTCGCTTAGAACGATTCTACATATCGTAAGATTTTGCTAACCTGTTTTATGTCGGTATACCTTCAATTTGTTCTGTGTTTGGATATGTAAATAGACAGTCGGATGGAAATTTCACGTTTCATAGATTTCCAGAATCAGAATCGATTAAAAAACAGTGGATTAGTTTTACATTGCGAGGGAACTGGTATCCAACTCCAAACAGCATCGTGTGCTCATTATGAAGCGTCTTGCTTTGTCTACGCATCCGCCGTTATAATTTCAGTATCAATTCAAACAAGAAATTCGCTGAAACTACATCACGTATAAGGTGGAACTAGATGTTCTTCCAACTCTAAACGGGCCTGGCGTTCTTCAAGAACAACGACCGCAACAGCACTCGTTAAACGCCGAAGGAATGAGGAGATAGGCCTATCTATCTTCTGTGTAAGGCACACGCCGACGCGGCAGCAGAAGATCCCGTTTCACGGTTTAATGCATAGGACTGTATATCGCAGAAGTTGCAGTAACATTTAATTCTGCTAACGGCCCTTATATATCGCTGTCACTGTTATCAAAATCGCAATCGTCACTACCGGTCTTGTTTCATATTCATAGTCCATTGCGATGCCCTACTGACAACTAACCGATAGCGTCCAAAGTGTGACGTCACGAATTCGAAACTCCTTCGCACTTCTTGGCAACTTGTGACGTAACAGTTGCCGAACCATGGCGCCAGTGTCTATCGCAGGGGGAGGGAAAAATTGAAAGTTTTGTTTTTTATATTTTATTAATTTTGAGTACGAATTGAAAATTTTTATACATGCTACATTGTTATTGAGACTTTCATCTTTCATTTTAAACAAAGTTGTCTTGGTTGTGGAGTTTACCTTTAAGTACCCACTCTATCATTTTCTTCTGTAACAAGTTCTGAAGCACTCTATATAATAAACAATGCTACCGTAGGTGGTCGTTAGAAACCGGCTATTTAACAAAAGTGTTTGTAGATACGGAACAGAAAATGCCGAACGCTAGTCGCGTTACACTATTAGTCGAAGCAAAAGCGGTAGTTATCACAGGTTCACTGTAGTTGAATATATTGAAACATTCCTTTATTTTCTAAATTTCTCAAATGTTGGCGCACTCTTTGCAATGTATTACTTTATTAGTGCTCAATTGGTCATATAAAGGACAAATAATAAGAAAGCATAAAACATATTTTGATGTAGGTTTTTCTAAAAATATGTCGAGCCAGTGAACCTAGAAGAAGAGCAGGGGAACCTTAACAGCGATGAGATAATTAATTAAACAAGACCAGAGTCAAGCTCCCGAGAAAAATTAAAATAAATTACTGCAAGATTTAAAATTTTGAGGTAACTCTTTTCAGTGGCTTCTGAAAACAAATTTACCTTTAGAAGCCGAAATTAACTCTTTCAGGATGTCATCCTGCAAAGTTTACCTTCCCAAGAGCTTCTTGGAATGAATAGAACGAAGTTCGATTCAGAACTGTGCTGGAGGAGTTTAAAAGTTTATATCGCATTCAAGTTGGCAATCGAACGCCGTCTGACGGCGTTTCTGCAATTTTTATCCCATTCTAAAAATGGGGAATGCGAACGAGACGAATGGAAATAAATTTTTGCTCGGATGACGGTTTCCCCTCCCCCCCTCACTTTTTCGAGCATCATCCATTTTGTATCGCTGCAACGTTTCCCTCCTACGAAGTTGCTCTCCGTAAACTTGGTTTTGGCTCGAAAGTGGACAAAAAGGGGAAAAAAGTTGAACTATAACAATGACGACATTGATCTTCTTCGTTTCTCCTCCTTCCTTCTCCTTCACTTTAATCTCGCCCCCCCCCCCCCCTTTCGTTTCCCCTCCTTCACGGAACCACTTCCGAAGGGTCTTAGCGTTTTATCAGAAAGCATTAGGCTCTCATCTGCTTATACTGCATTAGGCTACGGAATGCTTTGATACACATATATATATGTAGTGCATGCATATATTATTTTTTTACCCGTTTCTTATTCCTTTTTATATCCATCATCGCGTCGGAGATGTTTTCCCTTAAAGTCGATTCGCCTTGCTTGTTTTGTTAACTGAAACATTACCTCCAACCCTCGACTCGTTCTTTCCATCTTCACCCCAAGTGGATTGCGAGGAGGAAACGAGATTATTTTCCCGTGACAGGGCCGTGTCGGTGTTTTGACTACCAAATGGACTCGAAATGACACGACCGGAAATGCAAGCAGGAAAAGGCGCTCCGGTCACGGCGACCCAACCCCTCCACCCCCCACCTTTCTACTACTTAGTTCTTCTTCACCTAACCGCCAGTTTCGCTATTGATTAAAAAGCAATGAGAGACATATTGCATTCGGGAAATATGTAAACATGTTTGCGGGAAGAGAAAGCAGATTTTTTTGGAAAGCCGAAAGGAGCACCGAGTTTGCCGCAAAAATAGGCATATATAAATGTTATGGTGGTCGATATTCGTTTTGGTTGCTTTTTAACGTTTATTCTTTACTCTTGGCTCTCATTGAAGTTTCTTCTTTATTTTCCATATTAATTTGCATGGAGAAATTAAAACTGTATGCAGGAATCTCTTAATAATTTATAAAAATATTTAAGAAATTATTTCATTTTTCTAATGGTTTGGCCTAGAATCAAACTGTTGATACCACATCTTCGTTCTCGCTAAACCCTGCTGAATCAACCTGCGCGATGAACAGTAGCATAGTTGTTCATTAAGAAGCCGGATAACAATACAGTGTTATAGGATAGTCTTGGTCGGCGGAAATGTTCAGGTAGTTTCTGGAAGGCCCCTGAACTTCCATGAATATCAAGAGATCAGTTCCATACCACAAAAGAAGCTCCATACCACCGCACACTTGAGTTTTTCTTGATAAGACTTGCTGGATCTATTGCTTAATGGGGTTCCCACCAAACCCTCTGCTTACCGTCAGTACGAAACCAAGTGTATCGTGATTCGTCAGACCACATAATCTTGTTCCAGTCTTCACTTGTCCAGTCCTGACACCATTATAGAAAGCTTTCCTGTTCTTTGAAGAATTCAGTGGTTTCCGTAGATTGCCTATTTGTATCCGCTTTAATTGCCGACATTCAAAATCATTTTTCAAGTGTGTCACAGTATTTGCCCTGTTTTGCCGTATTCGTCGTTTTTAATGACAGCAGTCTTTAGGAAAAAGATTGGATCTTTTCACCAGTACTTGAATACTCTGGATCGAGAATCTAGTCAGCTGCTTTTATGCTTCAATCATGCCTACAGCTAGAGGAGCACCAACAACACTGGTCAACAGCAAAATACTCCCGGAAGCAAATTAGGAGTTTCTTGTAGCATTTTTAACGCTAATCACAAAAATGAAAAGAAATTTTTCAATCATGGACCAATTTTTAGAAATCGCAATATTAAGTATTTCCGACTTCTACGTCTATTTTGAAAGATGTGCACATTACGTAAAACACTATTCCCTGTTAAGTAATGTGGCAAACAGTTAAACGTTCAGCTTTCAGCATATAAGATCCGTTTTTCCGAGGACTTTCTTTTGTTGTATATAGCTGTTTTGTTGGTAAGGAAGCGCGGATTTCAAAGAAAATTCAAAAGAAGAGGAGGGCATGGGTACAGGATGGAAGTACGTGCAATTTAGAGCAGTGGAAGACGGTTGTGGGTTCAATATAAAAGGTTGTGGTTGATGACCTATCCCATGCTGCACTTTTCATCCCAAATATACAAATTAAGACACATTCAAATCCTGTCTTAAAAACCGTAAAAGGTAAACGAAAAATTCCAATTGAAAACTTGTTCAGCATGAATTCCGAACAAAACAAAAAAAAATTTCCAAAATCCGATGAACGGATCACCAACAGCCACATGTTGAATTTATTAGTTACCTCCCTATGGACTTCAAAGAGACAGTTGAATGTTCAGCATACAAATCAAGAAATTACCCAAAATTACCTTAATAACATTCACTTTCATGAGGAAAAGCAAATAAAAGGCATGTGTCAGCATACAGAAGACAGAACAATTCCAGAATGGCAAGCTACACTCCTCCTGAAATGGTCAACATGATCTTGTGCTGTGGATTGTTGGTGATCCGTTCATCGGATTTTGGAATTTTTGTTTTGTTTTGTTCGGAATTCCATGCTGAACAAGTTTTCAATTGGAATTTTTCGTGTATCGGTTACGGTTTTTAAGATAGGATCTGTCCTAATTTGCATATTTGGGATAATGAAAAGTGCACCATGGGATAGGTCACCCACAACTTCCTATTTATTGGATTCATCAAAATTGACATATCTGCTTCGGTTACGAAAATAAAAGGCGGGGGGGGGGGCTCATTTTTGTATCTACTCTGTATATTTCAGAGTTTAACGCATTTCGTATCATTTAAGCACATTTTTTTGCAAGAATACATTCGTGAAATGTGTTAATATATGCACTAATATGCACTCAAAAATTGTAGGTGCTAGAAAACTTTCAAAATTATATTCGCATACCTGCCAACTTGTACGATTTTTCCGTCCAGCGTACGAATTTCGATGTAATTGTACGATTGTATAGACAGATTTATAAAAGTACGAATTTTGAAAATAGCTAAGACACTTGGAAAAATGGCGCGAAATAAAACACAGTGCACTAATGGTTTCTGAAAATTGCCACTGAATAATATGCATAAGTGATAACAGTTTCAGACTAGTACAACACTATTGTATTTATAAGTGAGTATCTTGTGAAGCTCCACGAGCATGGGAATCAAAGTGGTTTGGATGTTTTCCTGTGCAGTTGCTTCTACGCTAGTCCACTGTTCATTGGATCCTGACGAGCTACTCGCCCAGTGTCCATTATCCCATACATGTTCAATGGGCGACAATTGTAGATCAAAGAAGACATTGTCCTCCTGGAATGATGTGACTACAGCTTTAAGTGGTAGCTGAGGCATGACTATAAGTTTCCTTCATGGTGTTGCAGTTTGTCTAATGGCTACTGTACAGGAGTTTCTGTACATCATAAAGAGACTTTATTGCGAATTCGCATTTCAATCGCGTGTTATAACGAACACGTGATAATATTTTGCGTCGGTATATTGTCATGCACTTTAGTATTCTAGTCAGTAAAATTGGATTATAGAGCAAAATGTTGAATTTGCTTGTTCGGTGATGTTATTTATGCGCCACTTTTTCATCTAATGGTCAAAATTTGAACTATTTTTTATTGGAAAAAGTCTCTTCCCCACGGAATATAAAAAGTTCCATCTAAATTCGATCAGCAGAACGGGCTCTGGAGGGGTTTGAATAGTGTAACTTAAATATTTCCAGGCCCTATTTATGATTAATAGCATATAACAAGCGATAGCTTGAAAATGGATAGAGATATAGGAAAGCGGATTTCATTATCACATTAGTGAGGAATTTGCACCCCAGATCGACTGGTCACACGACCCGCTTTCCGCTTGAACATAAGTTGTTCCTGGTACATTGTTGAGTAGATGTACGAATTCCATTTTCCATAGGTTGGCAGGTATGTATTCATAATCAGCAAAAAAAAAAAATACTAACAAAATCTTTTAAATATACATAAATGAAAAATACATCTTTACTATAATTTCTCAAATGTCCGGACGCTCTCTTTTCTCAATTAGCCGAACAAATGAATGAGGAGGACGGTGGGAAACTTCACGACCACGCGTTCTTTGATCCTTTCATCCTAGCCGCACGTAAGCGAATTAATCCCGAGTCTATTCTTACCAATTATCAGGCGGATTTTAAAGAACCCTTAGGTATAAACGTACTGTTTATGGAAGTTTAATGTTTACAAGTAATTCAGTCAATCTTTACTTAATGAAACGGGATCGCTTTATTTCCTCACAGGTAATTTGTTAGTCTCCAACAAATATTATCACGCGCCTTCACAAAGGATGAAGTTTACGCTCTCATAGTTTAATTGTAATCATTAGCGAGGGAAGTTGTTCAGGCGTTCGGTTGATTTTAAGAATAAATAATATCGACCCATTCACTTCATATATGCGTTGAAATTTTATTATAATTTAAAAATTAATCATCCAGGAGGGATTTAATTAACTTATAAAATTGTTTGAAGCAAAGCTCGCTAAAAATCCTACTATTTTGTATAAACACGGATTAAAACAAGTGTATATATAGATCATCATGATCTTGTGTTGCACCGAAAATGACCTGAAACGACTGGTTTTTTGTTTCAGGTTAAAAACCCCTATTTCATCTCCAGTTTGAAAAAAAATATCACGTACATTCTATGTTCCTTCGTCAAGATAACGCCGCTCGTGAGACAGATTGATCACAACTTGACACAAACGAAAAACTGTAAACGAAATGTAAACAAAAACTGGTTTTTATGCCAATGATAACTTATATGCTAGTTTCTTAGCGATACTGGAAGCGGCATTCAGCGTAGGATCCTTCACACTCCGTTGAAACGTGACTTTTGTCGATGAAAATCGTATCTTAGCATCATTTTCAAGTAGCTGTTTGATATTTGAAATTTGCACACAGGAGATGCTGGGCGCGTTCGACATGTGCACTAAACGCACCTAATGACATCACTCAGTGCGAGCGGTGAAAAAAGTCCAGTGCATTTTGTGTGTGTCATGAAAAACAGGAAAGAGCACGAAAGTGGGATGTTCACCTCACCCGTGCTACCATGAATAGTATGCGTACTGCTGAAAATAAAACTCATCATAACATCTGCATTCATATAACACGCCGAAATCGATCATTACACAGGTAGATTTCAATGTCAGTTTAAACGATATGCAGAATTCAATTATTTTTTATACCTGTTGGCTCTTTAACGGTAACTAAAATTCCGAACTATCTAAGCGCTAGGGCAGCGCCATCTTGCAACGCACTAAACGACTCTACTCCTAACCTAGGGTCATTTAGTGCGCGCACTGGCGATGACGAACACGACCGGGTTCCATGACGAACACGTTAGTGCGTTTAGTGGACGCACAAAGACGTTTAGCGCGCGCCCTAAGCCAAGAAACTAAAATTCAAGCAAAACCTACTCTCGAAAAATTCTTTTCATACGAGGGTTACTCGTAAAGTAAGGTCAGTTTTGCAATAAAAATAAAACTACTAGATATCTTTTCAAATTTTTTCTTTACCAGATTCTATGTACCTTTAACTATTTTTCCACATAGTTTCCAAGTTTATTTAAGCACTTGTCATAGCGCTCAATGTACTTCCGCATGATCACTTTATATAAGTTGCCGCCGGTGAAGAAAATCACGCAGTTTTCACTTAAGAATAACTCGTGAATGTTCAATGAGGGTTTTTATCGTACGCCATACCTCAGCTGTTCAAATTAATAATGAAAAATAGGAAAGAAAATTCCACAGCCTGGATTCGAACCAGGAACCTTTGACTCAGACCGCCAACGCGCCAATCAATGGGGAAGTTGCATGGAATTTCTTTTTTAAAAAGAAGGCCTGTTTTATATAGATTTCTGTACGCTGAATATGAAAATCGCCATTAAAAATCTTAAAAGTATTAAAAAAACTATCAAATTTAACTTCAAAAATGCAAAACCACGCCCCCAAACAAAAACGATGTGTGACGTCACACGCCATTGAAACACACGTCTTTGTAGATCAGCTCAAAGTTTTGCTACGTCTGAAGAATCAGACGAAAAAACTAATTGTATCCCATGTGGTTTTGTCCATTCCTTCTTCGGCTAGCTCAAAATCGAAGAATAACATACGAGTACTAGCTCATGGAAAACGACGTTAATTTCGCACCGAGTATCGCCCCTCAGTACTTTCATCTATTTTTATTTCTTCTCTCGTGATGTTTTGGTGCTCTTATGAATGCTGTATTAAGTCTTATTATACTTAGTGCTTGTATACATGGGAATGAAATAATAATTGTAAGCATACATGTTTATTGCAGACAGATCATGAAAAGCAGCATAAGAGATAGGCATGGTTTCTGGTTTCATGGCGCGTGACGTCACATCACTCTTGAGGTGTGACTTAGCGTTTTTTGGTGGTGTCAACTTTAATAATTTTTTAAAAAAGAATACTCATACCGGTATATTAGTGATCTAAACTATCGAAAAAAAATTTAAAAAAATTTCATGCAACTTCCCCATTGCGCCACTGCTGAGGTCTGAGCCAAAGGTTCCTGTTTCTGAATCCAAGCTGTGGTATTTTTTTTCCTACTTTTCATCATTCGTTTTCACTTGTTCATCGTCGCTGAAATGCAGGCTGCCGATGATCTCCTTTAGATCCTGGAACAGGTGGTAGCCTCTGGAGGCGACGTCCAGGCTGTAAGGCAGGTGGCAAACAAAAGATCTGATTAGTTGGCAACTACGTGATTTTCTTCACCGGCGGTAGCTTCTATGAAGTGATCATGCGGAAGTACATTGAGCGCTATGACAAGTGCTTAAATAAACTTGGAAACTATCTGGGAAAATAGTTAAAGGTACATAGAATCTGGGAAAGAAAAAATTTTGAAAGTATATGTAGTAGTTTTGTTTTTATTGCAAAACGGATCTTACTTTACGAATAACCGTCGTACTTTTGTGCATAAGGCATAGCAAAATCCTTGGTTTAGGTAAACAGATGGAAATTCCATATACTGTATAGCAAAACTGCAACGACCCAGCATTAATAAATACATGCTACTCCCATTGTTGGAATCGTCTGCACAAACGGAGGACAGGTGGAGAGAGTGATCACTCTTGTTACGAAAACAAATTTCTAACGAATGTGATCTGAATTACTTGGTGCTGAAAAGTTGTAGCAACAACTCCCTTGTTTAATTTTCGCGAAGCTTTTAAATGCCGAGAGACATCGGAGAAGGAATACCGATGGCGTTTCAATCATCCGGTCGCTCTGGGGAGCTCATCACTTTGCATCGAGGGTTCCTTTTGGCCCTCCTTCTTTTATCCGTAAACTTGCAGTTGATGATGATGATGATGATGATGTCTCGAGCTGTTGATTCCCCTGTAGCGCCAACCAGTTGATTAAAGTGTACGGGAGAGAAGGCGGCCAACCGCCTGCGATTGCTAATCATTTACCCGCCGTGACAAGGACTAATGACACGTTCGGTGGCAGGAAACTCTCGATTGCACGACCCGTTTGCGCTGTTTTCGTAGCCCGAAGGGGCCGACACACGACACGCGAGCGTTGCCCATACCCTCCGCCATGTTTCTATCGGACCCGGAATCTGTTTTAATGGCCGCCGCCCGAATCGACGACGCTCTGGGAGAGAAGGCGGCCCAACAAGATACTGTCACTGGCTCGTAATTTGCCGTAATCCATGAAATTATCAGAAAAGTATTTTTTTTTCCTTCCCTCTCCTTTCCTTCCTTCTTCCCTCCTTTTCCTTCTCTTTTGCAAATCACATGTAAATGATTACTTTAGCAGCGATATCTGAAATTACCCCCCTGGTCTAGTCCTAGGCATAATTTCCATTCCTCCCAATCTTCATTTCGCATTTCTTATGATCGATTAAAGACGAGGGGACAAAAAAAATTTTTTAAAAACACACAACCTACCCTCTCCCTTTTTTTTTCCTTACCCCCCGACAAATGAGTGTTTTTCAAGCGAAAAAACTTTTCTCTTGTCATTGAGATTAAAAGAGAATTTTTTTTTGATAAGAAGTTGTGATTCGTCGGCAAGAAACTTGTTGCATAATAGATTAAGCGATGTAATCTTGCCTTTTTCTCTCCCTCTTCGTCGTAAAATATCACATTATTCATTAATAGATGCTACTTAGTGTTATTTAAGATTCTCTTCCCGCTTACGGCAACGAAAAATGTCACAAACTAAAAGAAGTTTAAGAAGTTCTTCGTCAAATTTCTATTTTTAAAAAATCCTAATATGAGGTTTTATTCATGGAACCTTCTCTTTCTCAGCTGAATATAAAAGAACAATGTAAAGAATATACAAACCAGCTCAGAATTACTGACATACAATGTGTCTCAGAGCTCTTTGTCCAAACTTAACAGGAAAGTAGAGGGCATATATATGAACACTTTCTGCCAATAAACTCATGTATCCAACAATGGCTGGGCTTTTGAGGGACATACGAGAGGGTACTGAGAAGTTCCTCGCTTTGTCTTGAAGTAGAAAAACGAGTTTAGGGGCATATGTAAGTATAACATATTGGTATGTAACTGCGCAAATATCAGATGTCCAGTTTTTACAATTATTTTCATTCCATTGAGAAGCTGAGATGCTAAAGGCAGAAGCAAGTTTAACGTCTTTGGCGATGTCACAAACACTGGGGGAGAAGTGTTCTTCGCACAGCATTGTCAAAACCTGGATATCTCGTTTCAAGGCTGGGCATTTCACTGGTGGGTGACCCCCAACTGCAACTGACCCAGCAACATGCGATGCCATTCACGAACTGAATCTTGAGGACCGGCGAATACCCGCCAAAAAGAAAGCCCAGGCACTAGACATCTGCTGGGAGCGTGTTGGGTTCATCATCAGCACGATTCTCGACATACGCAAGCTTTGCGACCCGATTGAAGTGGGTGCCGAAATGTTTGATTGGTTTTGGTTTTGTTGGTATTAACGTCCCTTTCAACTACTATGGTCATACCAGGATGGCGTTATAAGGGCCGCAAATTTTGCCTCCCAAGGGTTATTTAACGTGCAGCTAGCAACGATTATACGAGGCCAATGGCTTTACTTCCCTTCCGAAGGAAGTGCGTGATCTCAGGATTTCCCCCCTGAAAAATCTTCGTCGTCCTCGGCCGGGATCGAACCCGCTACCTCGGGCATCAGAGGTGATCACGCATCCACTGAGCCACCGAGGCTGATCTGAAATGTTTGAAGAAACTAGTTGAGGCAACCAAAGCCGTTGTGGCCTAATCTGAACCTGCACAGGACTTTTTGGCGAGGTTAGTGACTGAGGATGAAACCTGGCTCCAGATTTATAATCCAGGAACCAAGGAACAGTCAAAGGAATAGCGCCACAGCGGGTCCCCATGTCCAAAGAAGTTCCCACGGTACTTATCCCGGGACTCTACTATAAGCAGGCAGGTTTATGCTAACCTTTTAGATCAGCTGAGAGAAGCAATCAAGACGATTTGCTATTGGAAGTTGACAAAGAATCCCTCTTTTGCAAGACAGTGCACCTGCGCACACACTGGGTTTCGAATTGCTTAATCCCCTACTCACCTGATCTATTTCAGTCTGACTATTATCTGCTCCCAAACTTAGAGACACCTGAAGGGACATTTTGAGGACATTTCTGACGTCAAACATGCAGCTGACGTCTGGTTTGGGCGCCAGTCAAACAAATTTTTAACAGATTTTAAAAGCTGCAACAAAGCTGTCACAAGTGCACCAGTCTCAGAGAACAGTATGCAGAATATGTGTGATTTCATGCCTCTGGCTCTTTTCCTTCTGGACAAAGCCAGAAACTTCTCAGCACCCCCTCGTACCTTTGGTGATTCGCTGGGATATGTTGTTTCAACCTGATGGGGCACCTCCACATTTCACCCTCGATGTCTATGATTATCTGTATCTCATATTTCCCAACAGATAGGTTGCTCGTGGAGGTCTCAGTAACTGGTCGCCCTGATCACCTAATCTCACAAGCATGGAATTCTTCCTGTGGGGCTATATGAAGAATGTGATGTATGAAATCCCCGTGGAATCTGTGGGCGAACAAGTGGGGCATATGGAAATGCTTCTTGGAATCTTTTAACGCTTGAACGGTTCGGTGTTACGGCGATGTAGGCCTGTATTAAGACAGATGGTCGTTATTTTGAATACATACTGTGATAATCTAGATGATAAATAAAGTTAATTAGATAGGCCTATCATATCTCTTCATTTGTAGCTTGCAAGGTGATCTTTCAATATTCCATTCTTGGACACATGAATCATATCCGATTATTGGTTTATTGACAAAAACTGTTCATATACATACCCTCATATACTCCCTGAGCAGAGAGTTCTGAGATAACCCGTATATACTGGGTGATCTAAATAAAACTTTACGAATAGCTATCTCTGAAACAAAATGTTATCATAAAGAAATGTTTGAATATATGTTGTACCATATAAAGGGGGCAGTACGATGCTAATTTTTTTTTCTATTTGTTAGAAGTTCTGAAGGTCAACTTCAGTTTTGTTTAATGGAGTGAACAGTAGATGGCACCCTAATCTGTGAAAACTGGGTCTTTATTTAGGATCTCTGAATACTGACGAACAGAAAAGTCGAATTACAGCAGGCATCGAAACTGCCTATTCTCCAGTGCTTCACAGAATTTGGTATAGAAAGCTCTTATCATCTCGATGAGCCACGTGCAAGTAAAGTGCGCATACTGAAATTTCCAAACATTATCAAAAAAACTTTGATGTTTTCTTTATTAAACCGAAAATTTATAGCTCTTCGCCTCTACCAACTGAGCCACCGCGCCCTCTAATACAGCAAGTTTGTCTCCAGAGGTCCTAAACACTATTAAATGTTCAGAGTAGCCCAATGATAGACAAGTATCTGGCTCGCAGGTTGGAAATTCCTCCTTTCTAAACCATCAGAAAGCTAACGAAAACTTATGCTTCGGCTAGTGCTGTATGGTTGACAATAAGTTTTTAATAAATTCCGAGATTAAACAGCAATTTCTTGTTCCTATTTATAAACAAAACTGAAATAAAACATGACAAAAGTAAGCTAATACTTGTAGCTTAGGCTATTTTCTACTATCTTTAAGTAACTTAGCATAAAAAGGACCCTGCAAGTACTCCCAAAGATATCAAGTATATCAAAACCTTAGCAGTCTTCATTCAAAGTTGCCTTTTAATCTGTTAATGCTAAGATATTTAGTCTTATCATTTCTTGAAGCCATTTCACTAAAGTATTATTATCCTGACGGAGGGGGATGAACTCCCGCAATGTTATGCGACGTCATCATCAGTTTCGCTACACTGCAATAAACACTTAGTTGGCTTCACTGCATTGTGTAGATACAACCTAGATCGGCTTTCCTGCATTGTTTGGTTACAACATTGATGGGTTTCATTGCATTGTTTAGCTACAACCTTGATTGGCTTCACTGCATTGTTTAGCTACAACTTTGATTGGCTTCACTGCATTGTTTAGCTACAACTTTGATGGGTTTCACTGCATTGTTTAGCTACAACCTTGGTTGGCTTCCCTGTATTGTTTAGTTACAACTTTGATTGGCTTCACTGCATTGTGTAGCTACAACCTTGATTGGATTCACTTCATTATGGAGCTCTATCTTGAATGCATTGAATTAATAACACTTACTATTGTCTTTTCTTAGATATAGTTCAGATTACTTCATTATATTGCTTATGTTCAACTTTAGTTATAATCATCTTTGATTGCCTACGCTACGCTTTTCTAGCGACTTCATAATAAACCGTGAAATGGCTTCCCTGCATTATTGAGCTGTATCTTCGACTCGCTTCACTGCATTACCATATGTTCAAGTGGCTTCATTGCATAGATAGCTACATCTTCGAGCGAATTCGCTGGTATGCTCGCAAAATTCTTTTATTATGCTAATAATTGGTGTCTACCGTGTCATTAAGTCATATTTTCCTAGCTTGTTAACAAGTAATGTAAAGTCTATGTCAGATTTTTTAAAATTGGAATTTTTACGATATTAAGTAAATATTTTTTAAGAGTCCTTGTTTATGAGTAGACACACCATGAGTAGTTTTTTTTAATTATTTTATGCGACGGTAATTAGCGGTAATGCAACGACTTCGATATTAGGTGAAGAGGATGGGAAAATAATTTCGAGTTGTTTATCTTACCGGATCTCTCCATTCGAACTTTTCAATACTTACTTTGTATTTTTAATATCATTTTTAAGGCTATCATTTATTATGATTCCCGTGGAATAAAAGTCGGGGCGAGGGAAGGCACGACCGTCACACCGGAAGCGGAAGCTTTGCGACTTCAAAGCTCTCTGTGTCCCGCACTTGCGAAGAGACAATCGCTTGATGCGATTTGGTCATTGTTGCCTTTGTAGGGAGCGAAAGGGTTGAGAGGTGGGAAAAGAGAGGGGGTGGGGGGGAGCTGTCGGAGAAGGGGTAGGACGTGGCGGTGGTGATGATGATGATGAGTCGTGTAATCTGTAGTACTTCTCCCATTCTCGTCGGGCTGTCGCTCTGGGGCTCATTAGACTCATCATACCCGGTCGGCTTCCGGTGCCTTGTGATGCAATATTGAAGTCCCCCGTTTTACATTATAAATGCACAAATGGAGCGAACGGATTTCCCTCCGCACCACCCAAATCCCTGCATAGGAGATTGGTTTGATATCATTTGTGTTTGGGGACTTCTCGCGCTGAGAAGAAAAGAAGAGAGATGATTATTTCTTCATATTATAGCACGAGACCAAAACAGTCCCACGGGGAATGTCAGGATGGAATCTTGTATGAAAAGTTCCGCTGCTGAATTTTTTTTTTTACATATTTTTCCTGCTCTACTCGCCAGGATTCGCGAACTTCCTCTCCACCGCAAAGTTAAGAAGGAAATTTTGAATTATATAAAAATGTGTGGGTGGAAATTATTATTATTATTGACAAATTAAAATTTGCTTTTAAGATAATAAATGCAGAATTTTTTGAAATTATGTTTTTAGTAATTCTCAGTTGAAGCCCTATCTCAGTGCTCTTATCTTTACCTCAACTGTACAGATATAGTGATTTCTATTCGATACATATAACAATATTCAGTTAGTAATGAGTAGTACTCAATTACATATACTTCCGACTATTGTTGAAAGTAAACGGTTGGTAACCTGCTCCATAGGATGTGTTCATAAAAGTGGGACCAAGTAAATTTGTTGCATTGGAATAAGTGTGTTTTAGTCGGGGCATACTCGGAGCGTACAATTCAAAGCATACAGGCTCGCTTTTAACTCTTGATATTTGGCACAGCTGTATAAATACTCGTGTACTGGTACTATAATAAAATCTCGTTATAACGAATTTGAGGGGACGCCAATATAAGCAGTTTGTAATAATGAAGGGGGCATGGCCAAGTGAGGCGACATCAAGTGGTTTCTTTAAGCCATACAAAGGAAAAACTTACATAAAAAAGAAAAACTTGATTCTGTACCTGTTTCATTCATATTGTAGATGTCTCGTAGTGAATATTGTTCAATAGCGAGTTTAAAATCTTCTCTCCAGCTGCCAATGCTTTGTGCGTGTAACTGTGCGTCATTTTTTCCATCCACTTGCACACACTCGTGCGGCTTCTGCAAGTACTGAAGTTCGTGATAAGAAATTTGGGGCTGTTCGGGTTCCCAGTTAGTATTATCCTAAATTCGTTATTTCCGAATTTAATAACATAATTTCAGTTGGCCTTTGCAGGAACCCAAAAAACAATTCATAATAACGAGGTGTTCGTCTTAACCGAGGTCGTTATTACGAGCGTTTACTGTATTTATAGCTCATTTCGTTCCGCAAGTCAATATCTTCTCAAAATGGATACACAGACTGCAACTATTTGATTTCTATCTACACCACACAATATTAGTTTACCATTCGGAACATGCTCCCAAGCCAAATCTCTTAAAATTTCATTTTCATTTCTCTAGAACCCCATACGTACTACTTTCTCAAACGTAAACATTACCTGCACTTATATTTCCTTCCACGCATACTTCACCAGGCATTTATGACTTGCAACCCATGTCTTTTGGTTAAATTAGATTAGGTTTAGGTTAGGTAGGTTAGGGTTAGGTTAGGTAGGTTAATCACACACTAATTGAAATGTAAGCTTTTCAGACCATGGGGGAGAGAATTCCGGCAAGAAAAAATTGATGAAAATTTTCACCACAAGATGATAATGTGGCGCTGTGGAATGACAAATGGAGATTGTAAAACTGGTTTTATTGTTTTAACCAAGCAGGCAAGGTTTTTGTTTGATTACAGCTTATGTTCCTTCTCAATATCGGCCTTATTAGAACGACAGTTTATTCAAATTGGAAGGTCAACATACAACAATGGAACGGATTAATCCTTTCATTACATTATGTGCAGTGAAAAGCTTCCACGAAAGATCATGATTTTAAACAAGAAAGAACGCGCACTGTTGGTAAAGTTGTTTTACCAGAATGAATATCAGCAGTCCTGCTGCAATGCGAGCATATCGTCGTCTAAAAGAAATTTTTATCGACTGGTGATTTGGCTGTCACACTAGGAAGAGGACGGCGCAAGATAGCAGACGAAGTTGTTGAGGACGTGGCTGTTGCAGTGATAGATAGAGCTTCCTCTTCTCAACGTTTGGGAACAACTGCTCGAGCAACAGCACGCGAATTGTCCATCCCATGGTCCACGGTGCGAAAGGTCTTGCTGTCCATTCTGCATTGGTACCCATACAAGATTCATCTGTCACAACAGCTAAACCACAAGATCTCACTCAACGCGCTGACTTTCTTATCGCTTTCTGGCGAGGATGGTTGTTGATGACCTGTAGTCGTGGAGCATTCTATAGTCAGACGAAGCACATTTCACCCTAGAAGGGGTGGTGAACACGCAGAATGCCGCATATGGGGTGCTTTGCTCCCCCATGGCGTGCATGAAAAGCCATTGCTTTATAAATACATGACTGGATTGTGTGGATTCACCGCTGATTTTATTCTAGGCCCCTTTTTCTTTGAGGAAGTGACACAACGAGGTCCTATACGATGTTCTGTGACAAGTGCACGGTATTGTGAACTTCTTGCACAGCATGTGAACGACGATGCTTGGAAATTACTGTCTTCATGCAAGATGGAGTACCTCGACATATTGGTAGACGAGTTAAAGAACAGTTTCGTGCCAACTTTGGAGAAGATCGCGTGATCTCTAGAAGTTTTCCAGATACTTTGCCTCCATGTACTCCGGACTTGAACCCGTGCTATTTTTGACTCTGGGCATATTTGAAAGATCGGATCTATCAACAAAGCGTACGGACAGTGCCTGAGCTAAAAGCCAGCATTAGACGACATGTCTCAGACATTCCCCGGGAAACGCTTCGTATGCAACAACTGACACATATGCTTTAATCAAACATAAACCTTGCCTGCTTGTTTAAAACAATAAAACTAGTTTTAAAATCTCCATTTGTCATTCCACAGCGCCACATTTTCACCAGGAGAAAATTTGCACTATTTTTTTTTCTTTCCGGAATTCTCTCCCCCATTGGCTGAGTAGTCTACATTTCAATTTGTGTTACAATCGGTTCATTAAATTGGGCTCTAGATGGCTCTGAGTAGGCGAACTTATTTTATAACTACCCTGTAGCTCAACTTCGCTTTCTGTAAGGAGGGCATTATTAATTGAGAGGGGCTGTAAACATGTAAGCCACAATCTTGAAAGTTTCACTTGGAATCTGAGATAGAAAATTTATAAATGATTTTTTAAATTTTGCTTCAGAATTTCATATCTAATCCCTTTGGGTTTTGAAGATATTTTTTAAGAGTTAGGAGGATAAATGAAATTTATGCTTGCTCGGCAATTGGAATTGTTATTATAGATTATTATTACTAAAATTAACGGAAGGCGAGCGCAACACATGAGCCGATTAATACTTTTCTTCTTGGAAGCCGAAACACGTTTACGCACTCAGCATATAAAAGCGCTTAAAACCCATTACAGTGGCTTTATTTTCATTTATGCTCGAGATTATTAAATTATTTAGCGAGCAAAATAATCTCTTCGAACATAATACGTATATTGGGCGACGGTAAATAACCTCGCGCTTCTAGAGTATAGTGTCCACAAAGCCTTTAGACAACTTCAAAAATACATTACAAACTTAAATTAGACGGTAACCAAAAAAAATCTTATTCAATTTTGAAATTTTTAAACGATTGTGAAAGAAAAACTTTACTTGATATTATGTAAAATTCAATTTAAAATATCCAAAAAATATCCAAACTATACTTCATACATAAACAAAAAATTAATCCTCCCGAGGAAGGTATAGGAAAATAGCGGAAGGCATGAGATCATCTATTTTTACCCTTTTATCTGCACTTCACCCCCCCCTCCAATTTTATAATCGAAAAATTGATTTTCTCGAACGTAGTATTTAGAAAACGTAAAAGAGCTTTATCTTCATCCGTTTCTCATCATTTCCGATCGAATGATATATCACATGCCATATGTTGTTATAGTTCTAAAGACCAAATGACTGCCACCCCCACAACTCCGACCCTATTGGAACAATTTGGCCCAAACTTCTTCGTAATGTAGATCTTGCCTAGAGGAATCTGCGTATCGAATTTCACTCTTTTACATACCTAAAAATACGTAGACCCTTTGCTCCCCTCTAATTCCCACTCCCGAAACTCCGACCCCAGTGAGCTAATCAAAACCAAACTGTATAGTGAAGGTGCATATGCCTATAGTAAACTACGTTCCGAATTTCAACCTTCTACCTCAAAAAATGCAGAAATTATGAAGGGGGCGGACGGACCGCCAGATAGACGGATATTGTGAAAACAATAAGTGCTCCATCCTTCCGCTGCTTAATAAAAAGTATTTTATCAATTAAAAGACTAATATATTCATTTACAATTCTACATAAAAATGAAAAGATGAATATTTTCATGCAGTAATCCGCTAATATACTTCGATTCACTTTGCCGCTGTATGTAAAGCGCAAGAAGATTTTATTTATTTATTTATTTATTTATTTATTTATTTATTTATTACAAAGCCTTCCGAGATCTGAATGGTCCACCGGACCGACTAGTTAGATCTCTGACGGCTCGTTCACAATGCGATAATAATACAAATCAGAAACGTTAGTATAACAAATCAATAAACAATAAAAAAAAATTAAAATAAATTAAGATTAAGATGGGCGACTGAGTAAAATACAACATCAATACAGAAAATTGGTTCATAAAAGTTAAGAGACTGAACAATCTTTATCGAGTAATAAACCAACACAAGCATAATTATCACAAAACAAATTCCTTATCTCATAGTTTAAGCCAAAAGCTAGCACATGTAAGTCCGTAAGTGCTCTCAGCCAATAGCTAGATCCACACAACTTTTATCATCCAGCATGAAAATAAAGACAGTCAGGGGTACCTCAAATGATTCGGGTAAAAATTCGAAGTTGTCCCCCAACAGGCAACAGCCCAGAACGGGGTTAAGGGAATATCATATAAAATAAAGGAATATAAAGATCATAAAGACCAAGACTAATAAAACTTATAAAAGACAATAAGAATAGTAAAAAAAAATAGGATAACATAAAAATAAGATTAATAATATTATTAGGACAGGACAAAGTATAATAGAAATGGAGATTAACTAAAGAAGACAAAACAGTTAATAAAGAGTTATTCAGAAAAAAAGAGAAATATATTTATCATTAAAAATATAGACAGCAATATAATACTTATTACAAATATCTATTAATTTAAAAGCTGGGTCAAGATCCATCACATTTGTCCTCCTTTTACCCAAGAAAGCCAGAGAGTGAGATAACCTTTTGGAATTAGAGACACGTTCAAGGGTCCGTGGCATGTACACGTCACAACGAATAATTTTAATCATCATATTGAACAAAACCTTGTTAACGATATTCTGAAGATCGAATAAAGACGCCAAAGAGGCGTTGTCAGCAAGAACAAAAGTACGAAGAATAAGGCAATTAAAACTGTAAAGTTTGGACTGTAACTAATCAAGCAATTGAGTCCTCCCCGAGTACCAAATTGAAATAGCATAAAGAATCTTTCGGCAGAACAACTGCTTTGTATAGGTGCAGGAAATTCCTTTGTTTAGTGAAAAAAAAACAGCTAATCGTTTGATTATTCCCAATCACTTGCTGACCTCCGGTAAAAGGGACTCCAGATGATCGGTGAATGTAAGCTTAGAATTGAAAACAACAACTAGACCGTTCATAAGAACGCGGCGTTAAATCTTAAGAGATCCAATACCGTAATTGAATGGCCAGCTGTTGTAAAATTTACATATTTAAGGTAGGAGAGAAAATATCAAAATTCAGCGATTCTAAGCATGTTTATGCAGGATATTCTTATCAATACATATATTAAAATCAGAGCAGTAATGTCATCAGCATACTGTATATGGACATTTGCTTTGTGATTAGAATAACAGTGTATTTTTGGAATAGGGAGTATTTCTTCGTTTATCGTTTTCTAGCTCTAAACTCATCTCTCTACCTATGCAGGGTGTCCTGTAAATCGTGGTCGTAAATTTAATGGTATGCATATTCAATAGCAAGGAACAAAAACCTCTCTATGAACATAGGTCGAACAACGCACCGTTTCCGAGAAATGATGATTATGATACGTAAAGAAACTAAATCTCTTCCCCTTGCCATGTAAATGGAAGGAAGTAGACCTGGCTGATTCGTTGTCTGGACTGTTTTTGAGTGAGACTACATGGCTGCAGCAGGTTACAGCAATGCCAAGTTTGCGGATACGCATTTCACGTACGCTCAGGCAGACGCGGCGCGTGTTTACAGAGACACGTACCCAAACCGACGACACCCTGATCGTACTTGAACCCATTGGACTCTTGCATCTGGGGCTATCTAGTGGAAAACGCCTTTGAGAACATGAAAGAGAATGCTGGTCTTTGCGAACGTTTGCGTGCCTCTTTGAGGAGAAGAGCTGAAGCATGCTGCCGTGTTCATGGTGAACATTTTGAGCATTTGCTACGAGTTCAAGGTACACGAGACACTACCAAAGGAACACCTGTACGGGTTGTTGCTTCATTTGTCAATAAAGTCTCTCTTTCTCGAAAACGGTGGATTGCTCGACCTATGTTAATAGGGTTTTTTTTTGTTCCTTTCTATTGAATATGCGTACCATTAAATTTACGACTGCGACTTACGGGACATAGTTCTGTGAAATATACAATATTGTCTTTTTTAAGGAGTCCAACTGCTCATCTATGCTAACTAATAAATTTTATAATTATTTGTACTTTTGGTATTTTATTTCTCTCATATTTCCGTAGATTAAGTTAGGTTTAAGGAGCATACATAAATTTGCAAAATACAAATTTTGAACACTCATTTCATATTTTCTGAGCTCTCAAGTTGGAAAGAAATGATTTTACTCCTTTCCTCTTACACAAAATTGATTCCTGGATATCGATCGTAACTCTAAAAGAGTATCGAACGTTACAAGTTCATAGACTAGAACTAGTTTCTATGAGAATGTAATCATAATCGATAAAGAGAGGCGGTGAACAAAGGGAAAATCGTAAAACGAAAGCCGTTAGAGGGCTGAGCGGAATAGTGGGAGGATTACGAAATAATTTTGATTATTATCAGAAGAATATAACCCTCATCTTATAATAGCTTCTTTCGTTAAGAAAAGAAAGCATAGAAAGTTTTAAAGTAGACATCGAAGAGTAAAATCGCCGCTGAAGACCGCGAATAAATCAAGCGGCGGAGGCTTAAGATGATTCGCTGTCTTAAGATAAGGCGGAGGCGGCTCATCCAATCAGCGTTCGCAATCAGAAAGCATCGAAATTTTAGAAACGCTAAAAGGATTCTAAAGGTTAGACTTATTTGTTGCGTGATTTCATTCTGATTTGTCTAATAATGAATGCTCGAAACGAACATAGATAGATATATGTTTAATAAATATCCTAGGCCTGTAAGAAAACGCGCTTTAAAAGCTTAGGGGATTCCTTCTATATTTCTTTTGGGTAATTCCTTATAACTAAACTTGCGGTTTATGGTCTTCGTCATTACAAATGAGAAAATACTTTAGATTGACAGTTAAAATATTCGATAGATGATTTTAGTAATACATTTTTTTAAATAATTTATGAGAGAAGGAATCATAGTTGCGCGCACGCGCACAATACAAGCTTAAACCAAGATGAACAAACCAAGTATTTTCTAATATGGCATCACGTTATCTATAGAGTTAGATTTCCGTGGACAAGCCGGTCGCTAAAAATTGTTAACCTCAGCTCCCAGGACTCCTTTTTCTCATAAATTACTTCAAGTTTTCCCCTCACAAAACGTAACAGGCAAGACTGGTATTTTCGAAATTAGCAATAGTTCCAGGTTTGTTTTTAAGTCCGTTTGCTCTCTTATGTGAATGCACATGTTAAATAATTAAGATGGAAAAACGAAAGGAAAAATTCCGTGATCTGGGATCGCATCGGGACCATTAGAATTCTATCAGTTGCTCGTGGTTCCTGGTTTGATCCATTCCATTCACAGATGAAGGTAAATGTGCTGAACAATGCACTCAGTATCAAGCTAAATATATTGCATACATGTATATTTGTGCACAACGGAAGTAAGGCTATATTATTTCAGAGATGAATCCAATTGCACAGTTTACAATTTCTTTAGTGTCGTTGCCTCAATGACCAAACTCACGAACAATGCCATCTATGCTGACGTTGAGACCAGTGATAGTAGAATGAGTACCAGAAAACTACTATGCATCGATCTTAGAATCGCAACTATGATGGTATCCTGGATACGCAACATTGTATTTCATTGTTGAAGAAAATTAAAATTAGATTTTAAGCTTAATTGGTTGGGAAATTATACTTTTGAGCCATACTTTAAACATAGCCATAAAGCTCCTTTGTCCACATCTTTTTGTAACATTCTTGTCTTATACATAACAAAAGATGTTCAAAATGTCCTCTTTCCACTTTTTTGTACAGCTGAAGTCTTCTGTCTGTTCGGATAAATTGACTTTATGATCACTTTATGATCAAGATACAGAAAGCAGTATATCTAAACTACTGCAGACTTAAAACATAACTTTCCAACGACTATCGCCACCAGGTTTACAAACTACATGAGATCTTAGAGAGGAAGTGAAAAAGATATTGAGGCTCATAATGCTTATAATGGATACAAAAATAAGCCCCCCCCCCCTTTATTTTTAGATATGTCAATTTTGATGAATCCAATGAATAGGAAGTTGTGGGTGACCTATCCCATGGTGCACTTTTCATCATCCTAAATATGCAAATTAGGACACATTCAAATCCTATCTTAAATACGGTAACAGATACACGAAAAATTCCAATTGGACTTGTTCAGCATGGAATTCCGAACGAAACAAAAAAAAAAAAAATTTCCAAAAATCCGATGAACGGATCACCAACAATCACATATTATTATTATTATTATTATGGATATGGTATCTGGTATTTGGATATGGTATCTGGATATGGTACAGTACTCCTATGCAGAAGATGCTCTTTCTGTATAATAAATTGATTAACTTTATGCGTTTCTTTTTGGCGAAGTTTCCTACGTTTAAAGTGAATGATCATTTTCACAAAACTTTTGATATTTTTAATATAATAAAAAATGTCTTCTTTAATATTTTTATGGGGATTTTACACAACCGCATAAGGGTCAGATACATCTCCACTTTTCTTCAGTATCGTTCAGTTCGCCCTCTTCGTACTAATAAAAACTTAATTATGAAATACAAGTGGAGGACGCATGTTTCGGATGTCAATCCCTTGGTCAAATTATTAATTAATTTTTATAATAATCCTCAATTTTTAGACATTAATCTTGATATATATCAACATAGATATATTTTTTTGTAAAAATTTATGGTTTTGTATACATTTCTGTTCTTTATTATTTTTTTTTATCTAGTTTTACATCTTTGATTTCTGAGTTTTTAATTTCGTAACTATGTGTACGTCTTTATCTTTGATTTTTTTTTTATTTGACGCTAATGTGATTTTCATTAACTCCGTTTTTGGGCAGTTTGCCTGTAGGGGGACAACATGGGGCTTTCCCCTCCGGATTATCTGGTGGGGTATTCCCTCACTGTTGTTACAAATATTATTATTATTATTATTATTATTATTATTATTATTATTATTATTATTTATTGAAGCTCTCCGACGGAAGAAGAAAATTACATGGATTACAGGAGTGTGTCATCAGACTTACCGTTGATCCAGCAGTTAACAATTAATATGAACAAAACAATTCAATACACGATCAGTGACAGTTTCTTAATCGATATCATATAAAGAATTATTCAAAGTTAAAGGTATCATAATTGCTCAATATATAAGTTTTTAACAGATTATTAAAGTGAGTACAATTTATGCATTTAAATTTAGCACAATCAAATCTACGTCGACCTACTTCATATGTTAACTTATTCCATGAAGAGAACGAGTTATATGGAAATGATCTCCTTTTAAATAGAGAAATTTTTGGTAAAATAAATAGAAATCGTTGAGTTTGTCGTATATCATTCGAACATTAAAATAATTGACAATAAAATGACACTGATCATCTGTATTTCTTAATGCATTGGCTAAAGCTTTAAGGCGACAATAGGTTATGAATGCATAAAAGTAAAATATTTATCTTAATACAATATTCAGAGATGGATTGATATCGATCTAGTTTGAAGGCAGTTCTGATACAATTATTCACAGCTGTTTTTAGTAGTTGCAACTGACATTTATACTCATTCGACCATATACATATACCATATTCTAATAAGGTGTAAATTTTAGATTGTACTATTATCTTCATTTCTTTAAAACTCAAACATTTACGGAGATTATATAATAGGTAACGTTTTTTAGTTAAATTTAAAACAAGATATCTTATATGACTCTTAAAGGACACAGATGAATCAAAATGAATACCTAAAATGTTAATATTTTCTTCTACTTGACCTACTGTTGTTTTCGAAAAGGCGATGGTCTTTGTTTTCATTTTGTTTAAGGTCGTATTCCGATTTTCATACCTTTCTCCGATTAGTTCAATGTCACTATTCATGGTGTTAATGTCATTATTAATGTTACACTCATCACTTATCATACATAGAAAATTATCATTTACATAGGTTAATAAATTGCTATGTAAAGGTAACTTGAACAGTGATTGAGAGAAGATAGCATAGAACATGCTTGAAAGATAATATTGAATTTATTAGTTACCTTCCTATGCAGTTCACAAAGACATTTGAATGTTCAACATGCAAATCAAGATAATATTCACTTTCATGAGGAAAAACAAATAAAAGGCATGTGTCAGCATATACAATACACAATTCCAGTATGGCAAGCTACACTGTTCCTGAAATAGTCAATCTTTGGATTGTTGGTGATCCGTGCATCGAATTTTGGATTTTTTTTTCTTTTGTTCGGAATTCCATGCTGAACAAGTCTTCAATTGGAAATTTTCTTTTATCTGTTACGGTTTTTAATAGAAGGATTTGAATGTGTCCTAATTTGCATATTTGGGATGATGAAAAGTACACCGTGTAAGCCACATCTTCCTATTCATTGGATTCATCAAAATTGACATATCTGCTTTGGTTACAAAAATAAAAAAGGGGAGGGGAGGCACACTTTTGTATCCACCTTGTATTGTCTGAACAATAGATTATACTATATTCTCTATATGGAGGCGTTGATTTGCTTCCGCTGCCAAAAAAGTTAGACATTTCTATACAATGAGCTACAAATTTGAGCACATAATAAATTGAATTAAAAAAGACTAAATAAAAATTGAATGAGAAAAGACATTAAAAAATTGTACATACACGCGATAATAATTGTTTCAGTCTTTAATTATCTGTAATTTAGAAATCGATTTAAAGTTTTTGATATCGTTATTACGCAATTAACGTTTAGAGATTTAGCTTATTAATTTCTTGCTTGAGACATAAAAGATCCAAAACGGCGGTCGTCATAAAGTAGCCAGGTATTCTGTTTGACGTAAATAGAGCGGTGTAAATCTCAAAATATAGTTATAAATCTATTAAGTTCCCAGCTTCATAAGAATATGCAATAAATTTATATGATGGGTTTATAACGAAACTTCGCTGATTCTGATGTGACTTTTAAGAGGAAAGTAAGCGATTATCAGGTTCTCTTTTAAATGAAATTTTTACTAGTTTATATGTGTAATTTCATTAATCTTCTCAGACGTAAATGTGGCCATGTGTGAATGGTTTGTTGGAAGGAAGGAAGAAAAAAAATTTGCCGGCGTTGAGTGAAAAATAGCGAAAAATCCGCGCATCCCGGGCGAGGAGGCGTTTTTCCCATTGAACGCTTTGTTAAAAGTGCTGGTGCTGAAAATTCATTTGAGATAAACTATCCCATTTGAAAATAGGAGTTGGGGGATGGAAAAAAGAGGGGGCTTGTAGTAGGGGTAGGGGTAGAAAAACGTACGATCCGTGGAAAGGCGAGCGGTCGCCTGATCGGACGGGTCGCCTATCTTGCGGCGCCCACTCATCGCTCTTTCAAGGGTGACCAACTCCCACCAGGTTCTTTTTGCCTCTTTTTCTCCACTCCTACCCCCACTTTCTTACCCTCCTCTACTTCTTTCTGATTTCCTCCCTTTAAGTGTTGAGAGAAGCGCCGCCAAGTGCCACTGCTTCGTCCATGCATCCAGAGCGCAGATAAAGGGTTTATGGGAGCGCTTCGCTCTAAGTATATGCACAATTTACGACATAGAGCCCTTTATCTATGGTTTGCTGGCCTTGCCGGTTCCTATTTACGCTTTTGGAGAGGCACAGGGCCAGCCGATAGGCTCTTCCTCCGTCACAACTTCCCCCGTTTTGCGAGAGATAAAAACGACGCCGGTTTCCTAGGCGACCAAGGTGGGGGACGGAGAAATATTATATTTTCCCAAACGCCGATCATAATTCGGAATCTATGCCTGATTAGTGCGCAGATATGCGCAAATCCAAAATTTTGCCTGACTCTAGGCCGGCTGCCCGAGCGCCGATAGAAAACCCCCTCTCCCTATACCGAATATCCTGGGGATTATTTATACGTGACAAATATGCACGTTGCTATTTATGACGGTTTTTTTTTTATTATTTTTATTTTTCATCGACGCTGTTTAATGCCCGATCTCCATAAATTTACGGGAATCCATGATCGGTGATCGGCTGGGCAGCCCGGTTGAAATTGGGTTGGAGATGAGAGTTAGGAGGCGAATTTTTTTTTCGGAACCAATTTATGAGAGAAGATAAGGGGGTAAAGAAGGGAGGGGGTAAAATAGGAGTGAGGAAAGAGGAAATAAAAAAACATAAACGCTCCACCGAAATAAAGGAAGGTTTGGTTGTAGGATAGGGAAACGGGGAAGGGAAAAACGTTATAAAGTATCAAGACACGAATAGTTGGCGAATATATGAATGGCATTACTTGCTGCTAAACGATTCAATTCCTTACAATGAAGGGTTTTCGGTGAAATAAAAACTGCTATGCATAAATACAGAATATTATTTTATATTTCACCTTAAGCACAGTTATATTTCCACTTGCATATGCACTTCGGCTTACGCAGTTTTAAATTTCATTTATTTTCCTTTCGTTTTTAACATTTGACTTACCTGGTTTTTAATTTAAATGATGAGCAGTACAGGGCGACTATGAATGATTTATTCGATTACAATGCACGGTATTTTCCAGAGTATTACAAATACAAATATAATTGATATTTGAAAAGAACCGTGAACTCACCAAGCGTTCTAGGAGCATGTAGAAATTTTCAAGCTGATTTTGAAACCACGTCAGGACAGCCTTTTTCACTTCCTCACTGGATCCAAACCTCTGCCCTCCCAACTACTCTTTCAATGGTTGAAAAAGGTGATAGTCGCAAGGGGTGAGATCCGGGCTGTATGGAGGAAGTGATGTCTCATTTGTGTTTCGTCAGTGTGTCCATAGTCAGTTTGGCTGTGTGTGGTCTGGCATTGTCTTGCAGAAAACAAACGCAACTGGTAAGGAGTCCTGGTTGCTTTTTCCTTAGTGCTGGCTTCAGGGACGTCCTCAAAATGTCACAGTAGTAGGGCGCATTTATGGTTCAACGTTCTTCCAGAAAATCGACTTCAATGTAACCCTTAATGTCCCAGAATATAGTCGCCATCACTTTCGTTGCCGACGGTGTCATCTTGAATTTCTTGGGTCATGGTGAGTCAGTTTGTCGCCACATCATGCTCGCACGCTTGCTTTCAGGAGTATGGTGATGAATCCGTGTCTCGTCGGTGGTTTTGTGATCCTCGGAGAGTTGTTTAGGGACTCATCTGGCACAGATCTTGTTGAATTTCAGCTTATTATGGATGATGGTCTCCACATTGCCAGTGCTGATGTTCAGTATTGAAGCCAATTCTCAGATATGAATCCGCTGTTGCCCCTTATCAGCTCAGTTGCTGGCCTTGCCTTATGAGGTTTATTGCCGGTGGATTCTTGCCTTCCTTCAAACCTCTGGCACCAAGCAAAGACGGATGAACTGTCTTTTAAGTCTCTGATGAATTTCAGATGCTTTCACACCTTCGTTGTGGAGAAACTTGATGATTATTCATTGTCCCACCTTGGTCGACACATCGCTGTCCGCCATTTTGTTTAAACAAAGAATCGGTTGTCATGGCAACCGGATGAGTGGTGCTGCATTTGCATGACAGGCGATAGTTGCCATCCCAACAATGAAAGTTTAGATTTTTACAACAATGAAATTTACAAAAAAATAAAGTCCATGTCAAACTTGAACGCACCTCGTATATGTGTAAAGTCAGTTGTTTTGAATCTGAAATAGTTCAGTATACGCTTAAAGAATGTGAGTATAGGGACATTAATTAGACAAGAATTGGCTCGCTTCTTGGGTAGATTGTCTAAACTCTACACGAGACTCACTAAACGCCAGCAAATTCTTATTATGAGAATGAAAAGTAACAAAAGAAAAATAAAGATGACGATTCAGTTAAGAAAGCAATTACGAATTCTTCTTTCATTAAAGAATGCGTTGATATATCTCCTCATCTCTCATTATTATCATCATTATTATTATTGTTATTATTATTTTATAAGTCATTTTATTTGAAATCGCGCCGCGTCCTTTTTCAGAATCCTTTTCTCATCGCTTTTCATTAAATTTCACAATAATATTAAAAATAATGAGCTTAGCTTCTCTTTACACCTTCCTTCTCTTCAAGGCTTATATAGCTTAGGTCGTAAATAAATAAATAACTCTGGAGAGCGGAAGCACAACGAAAATCGAAATCGGACTTCCTGTTTTATACGGAATGTCGATCCGAAATGGAAGAACTTTTGCCGTTTTATGAATAATGGTTGGGGAAATGGAGATTTTTGAGAAATTAAATATGTGTTCTAAAGAGATGAATCCGATCAAGAATGCTCTGAATAACGTTTCGCATGGAATTGGAGAAAATTGCTTTTTTTTCTTAATTTCGTGGTTTCCTTTGGAATAATAGGATTTTAAATAAATAAAATGTTAGGAGCAAATGAGCACTAGTTGGAGCTGATTCAATGAGAACATGTTTGCTACGAATTTTTATTATGGTTAGATATTAATGATATACAAAATCTTGGATCTACAGGCAAATATGTGTTTATAGGTTTTTATTGCCGCAAACGCTGGAATTGGATTTTGCGATATTTGTAGATCGATTCTTCAGTCGACCGATCTCAGGACCTTAACAAAGAAAGTTGACTGGTATTAAGTGTATGAATCTAGATCATACCTTTGGAGAAATTTGAGTAAATAAAAAAATTTATATTAGACGAAAAGCCAAGTTTTTGAGACACTGAGCAAGTAAAATATGTAATTTACTGTTACGGAGAAGTTATTCTCAACTGATTCAGTTTGGACCAGTATGATAAAATTAATTATTCTAAAACGTCTTATAAGGTTGGGTAGTTTCCCCTGTTCTTTTTGCTAAACTATGTTCATTTTATCTATTGATACAATTTTGGACCCTGGCAGTACATATTGGATTGTATAAAGACCAGGTCAAATTTAAACGCCCCTCGGGAGCGTACCACAAGGAGGGTGTTGGATTTATATATATTTTTGGTTAATGTTAACTATCTGCACAATCGCGCGATGACTGCATCCGCAAACTGAATTGTCGCGATTCCTGTAACCGGCCGAGGGGAAACCAACTGCCCCCTGTAACCAAATAGGTTGGGGTATATATCAGTTATTTAACCCCGGAGGGGGACGTCGTAGACAGAACGCCGAAGGCGTTCGAGTAATGGAAACCAGTGAACAGCGAGGCCCGTAAGGCAGAGAGTGGGACTAGCGTTCGAGTAAAGGAAAACAGCGACCAGCGAGGCCCGTAGGGCCGAGAGTGGGACTTGCGATTGTGCAGATAGTTAACATTAACCTATTTTTTTATTTTATTCATATATTCTCTGATACTTGTTTTTTTTTTAAATAAAGCTAACTAACTTGTGTATCATTTGCAATATTTATTTTTCCATTGTTGTTTATATTAAAGAATTTACAGCAGAAAACCTCTTAGGGGTTCAATAGATGCGACTTACCTATAAAATGTACAGCCAAGCTACCTTTAAAATTACATGTGGACAAGAGGTTGTGTGTCTTCTTTCTTGTGAGGAAATCGCCGAAGGTAGTTGGTAATTTTCTGAAAGTCCATAAAGTTTCCTACTAAATTCATTTTGATTCATTCCGATAGCGTCATTAGGCTCAGAGTAATTCAAGGTCAAAGTTGAAAATTAGTTCCGACCCACCCCTTTTTTTCATATAATTTTTTTAACTTAATCCCGTGCATCTATTCATTTTTTTTATCTTCATCTCGTATCCCTTCCCACCAAGCATGCCCTCTTCCGTCTTTCTCACGCTCGCCGGATGGACAAATGAAAAACAGTGTATCGTCAGGCTTTGCAGTAAAAGCTTGGATATAAATACGAGGGTAGCCCAGAAAGTAATGCCCCACAATTTTTTTTCTTCAACAATTATTTATTGAACACAATGAAACTTAATACACACGAAAGAATGATGTTTCTTCTACACTCCCTATTTTTCCACATAATCTCCGTTCCGTTCTATGGCCTTCCTCCAGCGAGACACAAGAGCGTGTATGTCCTGTCGGTACCAGTCCTTATTCTGTTCACGCAGCCATGTCTTCACTGTGCGACCACCTCTTCGTCATCCTCAAAATGTCTTCCACGAATGGCATTCTTTAATGGCCCAAACAAGTGAAAGTCTGAGGGCGCTAGGTCAGGGCTGTAGGGTGGATGGGGTAACACTGTCCAACCCTGTTTCGTGATATGTTCGGACGTCCTCAAACTGGTGAGGGCGAGCGATATCGTTTTGAAACAAACACTCAGCTGGGTTGTTATGGCGTCCAAGTCGCTGGAAGCGCTTGTTGAGTTTGGTTAATGTGTTCACATATGCCTCAGAATTCACCTCTCGGCATCACATCAATGACTATGAAGCCATCATAGTCCCAAAACACAGTGATCATGACCTTACCAACAGAAGCAGTTGCTTTGAATTTTTTCTTCTGCGGAGAGCCGGATGACGCTATTCCATCGATTGTCGTTTTGTTTCTGGCTCAAAATGGTGCACCCAGGTTTCATCAGCTGTCAGAATCCGGGACAAGAAGGCTTCAACCGTCAGCTTCAAAACGTTGCAGCAACCCAGAAGAAATGTTTTTGCTCAGAGCTTTGTGTTCCTCCGTAAGACAGCGCGGAACCCATCGTGAACACGTTTTTGTGTAATCAAGAGCACGGATGATTTCACCCACACTTCCTTTGCAGATTGACAGCTCCAGCGCCAACTGCCGAGTCGTTCTGCGTCGGTCCTGACGATGAGCGCATGAGCACGCTGCATCTTGTCAGGTGTGACAGCCGAGGACGGCCGCCTCGGCCACGGCAAATCTTGGAGCTCCGCCGAACCGCTTTCTGGTGGCCTCATCCTCTGTGCCCAGCGAATAACCGTGCTATTGTCGACTGCTGATGCTCCATAAACTGCACGTGAATGTTTTCAACCGTTTCTTGCCCCGCAGTGAGAAATTTAATGACGACACGCTGCTTGTAACGTACATCACTTACAGACGCCATGTTGTTCCATTGGTGCACGTACGCTATCTTTCTGAAGAAACGGAAACTTTGCGCGCGCACTCCGAAAACTTCAAAAATACACATCTCAAGTTTCGCATTCGTACCATTGTTGGCGACGGAGAAAAAAATTGTGGTGCATTAACCCTCGTGAAACTGTACGGGCCTACAGTTGGTGCACTCAAACCATGGCAGGGTGGTATGGGGTTCAGTCTCTAAGATTTATTTGTAAGCATAAATAGCGAAAGCTGCGCTGGGCTTATTGGATGAAAAAACCCGATGAGAGTTTATTATTTAAAAATTATTATTACTATTATTATTATTATTATTGAAAAGATAATCACGTGATTTCCTGTTGCCTCCAAGCCAAGATTACAGTTGGGAATGTAAAGGTTAATGAAGGATGACTCACTGTTCGCCCAATTTGGATTCATTTAGAAACATCTGTTGTTGTTTTATCCAAGGTTGAATTCATTGATTGCATTCCTATTTATTTAAGTTTTTAATCTTGACTTCTGAGAAATCGCTACGCTAATGAGGTCAGAAGATGAAAAATTTTCCAAGGGATTATGATTAAGAGAAAAATAGAATAAAGTTTCATTTTCTATGCTAAATTGTCTGTGTTGTTTTGCTGAAACTCGGCTTAAGAAAGGAAATCTGATTTAGGCATTCGTTGCTTGATTTAGAAAAAAAAAGGATTTTTTTTTGTTGATAAATTTCCTTCATTTTGATGTAGTCGTTGCAGTTTCAATTTTTTGAAAAATATTAAGCCTCTAAAGGATTATAAAATAAACAACTAATAAATCCACCTGGAAAGGCATTTAGCTCTAATTTAAACTTTGTTTTCACGAAAATTAAACATGTTATTGCTAAAACGAGCATTTATTATTTTAAAGCGATATCAATGCAATGATCTTATCTTTATATTTTTATTACCCGAAAAAGTAGGGAGGGGGTGTTGAAAGTTAATTAAGCATAAAATGCATTTCGTTCCATGTATATTTCGAGTCACTGAATTATGACCACTACCTAATAACCCGAATAGCCTCCTTTTGCAGCCAAAACAGCAGTTAAGGGACGGGCATGGACTCAATGAGTGCTTGGAAGCTGGCAACAGGAATCTGTCTCCATGCGAACAGCAGAACATCACGTAACTCATGAAGATTCCGGGGTGGAGAGTCTCACTGCCTGGCGTGTCGAGCCAGATGTTCCCACAGATTCTCGCAAGGATTAAGATCTGGGGAGTTTGGAAGCCAGAGTTGTAAGTGGAAGTCATCCTCATTCTCCTCGAACCATGCACGGCAAACTCACAGCTGTTGACAATACCTTCCAGAGGAAGTAATGGGCCCAAAACATGCCCTAGATGTTTCTAACCACTACACTGCCTCCTCCAGCTTGTTGCCGACCAGTAATGGTTTCGAGTAGTTTGTTTTGAGATGTCTCCCGGCGGATAGCCAGCGCCCATCGATACGATGCATTAGAAAGCGCGACTCCTCGGAAAATGCAACTTTTTTCTACTGGTCTAGGGTCCAATGTTTGTACTGCAATGGAAACGCACGTCGTTTCTTGCGATGCACACTTGTCAACATGAGTACAGCGGAGGTCAAGACGCAACAAAGTGCGTTCCACAGATGTTCTCGATAGCTTTTTGGTGCATTTCTCGTTAATTTGGGCTGTAATGTATCGACGGTAGCGCGTCGATCACTCTTAACCAGCCGTCGCAAGCGCCGCTGACCCCGTTCATTAACAGCCCGTAGTCCCCTACAGTTTGCACGCCTGGAATGCACGACTTGTCCGTTCTTCCATTCATTGTAAACCTTCACTACGGCACTACGCGAACAGATCACGAAAGCTGCGGTTTCCGAAATGCTGCCACCTTTTGCACGTATCCGATGATCATACCTTTTTCAAGGTCTGTTAGATCTCGTGCTTTACCCATGACGGTGACTATTGCTTTACGAACTGTTCCTCTGAAACCACCTTTATATGTCTTCCAACAGGCAGGTTTATCCGTCCGCGCCTTCTTGTGAATGAGAATGAAATGAAGTAGATTTTATTCAATATGAATAATAAATAATAATAAATAAATATTAATATGATAGGAGTAATAAATAACATCCCGACTATCATATTATATTCCAAATGTAATGTCTGACAGCCCTAAAACTGAAGATAGATTCCTATGCCGTCTTCGGATACGTCTCTTTGGCGTTTGTTCGTGGCTGCTTTGCAGTATGCTCACCATAGCTTGATCTTTGCGGAGAACGTAGATCATAGTCCAGATGCAAAGATCAAGCTATGGCGATTAAAATAAAAGGAAAACGAAATCAGTCTTTTCATCGCAATTGTGTAGCCCCTGATATTGAGGTTGTACTGCTTAATAAGATGAAGCACCTCTACGGTGAAAAAAAAAATTAATTTTCATATTTTGATTCAGATTCCAGTTCGTCAAAAATATTTATTTCTTTCGATTTTTACGTTCTTGTTTAAAACGCTTAGTTTATACGCTATCAACAAAGGCAACATTAGATTCAACTGACCACGGAAATACGCATTTTCCCCGGCGGCCGCTCGCTCACCCGAATGCCGCCAGCAAAATGAAGTTTCCGTGCTTTTCGTCTTAGCTAATAAATTCGCTTCTAATTCAGATAGAGTGCTTTAACTTTCAGGGTTTTTCTTCAAATAAGAGTCCTTTCGCCCACCAAATTATTTCATGAGCTATTTGCTTAATTTCGTTAAGAACTTGGTGAAAGAGTTATCTAGATTCTATGGACTTCACTTTTTTTAAGGCAAATTATAAAATTATGAAAATTTATTAATTTAGCACGGATTTCCTCACATAAAACATGAGAGAAAATATTTATTTAGAATTTCTGAATAAAAATGTTCTAAAATGAAAGACACTCAGAAATTAACTTTTAATTAAACACAAGAAACTCTTTTTAAGGCTTTTTTCCTAAACAGTAAACGAGCTCGCTCATCAAGAGTAAAGTAGAAAAATTAAATAAGAAAATTGCATCTTCTACAAAATGAGCTGTTTTTGTATTTTTTTTTCCGTTTGTTTGTCTTGTTTTTAAATGTAATTCAATGGTTAATTGTCTCGCTTAATTGTCTCATTTACAGTTTGGCAGTGTCTCCGATCGCTTTTCATTGGCTCCTCTTCTTTTTGCCAGGTGTTTTTATTTCTTTTTACCCCCTTGTTAATTAAAATAATAGGAATTGCTCGGGGATGATGAGGAAAGAAGTTGGATATCAAGTTTTCAATTCTTTTTCCATTGTGTTTGTGTTGGGAAAGTTTTCTTTATTATGTTTGTCGTCTTGGAAGAAAAAAAAATTCATCATTTTGTTTGTCGTTCCGGTGGATCCCCACGTCTCCCTTCCTTGATTTACACGCTCATTACCCTTCCATTTATGTTTTTCCTTAGGGAAAAAAATTATTAATTAAAACTTTTGCGCAACTTTTCTACTCTGAAATTTAGCGTAGAATTTTTTTCTCCCTTTTTTTTTCCACCAATGCGAATATACGATTGCACCCTTGGAATAAAAAATAAAAAAAAAAATGAATTTTTTTCCACCAACTTTCATCATCTCAAAACACTTACGCTGAATTTATCCTTGAATTGAGTTGGAAAATCTTCTATAGATATGTAAATATGGCGATCACCATCCTTTTTCGCTTCTCGATGATATTTGCATGAAATTTTTTTCTTACCCATACCCCCACTCTCACCCTCGTCTTGCTTCTCCTTCACCGCAGTTCTTCATAATCCTATTGAAATTAAGTCTTTTTCTCTTCGAAAAAAGGAAAAAAAGTTGAGGTAGGGTACGGGTGAAAGTAATCTCTTCTCCACTGGGAGTTGTAATTTATTTGAGTTGGAAAGTCTTTTATTTTTTTTCTTGAGTTTACATAGAGAAAAAAAAATTTTTTCGCGAATATTCCCTGACGTTCTCTAAAACAACAAAGAGCAAAGGTCCGTCTTCATAGGAGGCCGCGAAGGTATAATATGCTGGTGTCCCAAATAAATAGAAAAAAGCGAAATTAAGGGCCAGTCCACTATCTAATTTCTTAACAACTCTTTTGCAAAAATATACAAACGATTGTTAAAGTGTCGTAATTTGGGTTTGAAATGCACGAGGTTAGTGAAATGTTACACGCGAGTTCGGAACAATTGAACTCGTTTTCAAGTTTGCTGCCAAAATGCACTCAAAAATTGAATCGTTCTGGGAGGGCTATGTCGTAGCTTTTTCCGAGGCTGATTACTCTTATTCCAGAATAATAGAACAGAATCATACTCTTAGTAAGGGGAAAGGTATCATTATTTCCAAGAATGGTATAACAAAAGTTATCAAACGCAGAAGATAAATGGATCCAAGCAATCAACAGTGCAGCGCTGTTTAACGAAAAGCGCGCCCCCGTTCTTCCTGTACTATAGCTAATATTCCAACAGTGAAGAGGCGATCCTTACAGAAAATCCGCCAACACAACGGGCCATTGCAAGCAAGATTGGAACCTATATTGCATTCGTCAAGATTTGAATTTATAACGCCGTCATAATGCCCGAGTTCACGCTTTCATTGGTCTTTACCCGACTTGGGTATTTATCGAGAAATGGCAAGACACGGACAGTTTTTTTTTTATCGGCAACAGGGTGAGATAATTATCTCGATCTGACTGGTTGCGTCAATGCAAGGAGAGTTTTCCGAAACGATTCATAGTGGTTGCTGGGTATATTTACAATGGGCATCTATCTAACCATCAAAAAGGTGGGATCTAAAGCAAAGATAATGTCTTGGAACACATATACTGAGTGAGCATATTATTATGACCACCTGACATGTTTATGCAAATGCGCGCACGGAAGTCGCCACAATGTTGCTAGCGGGCCGGACAAATATAAAAAGGGAAGCTGAGTGTCGTCGACAACAGTAGACTTGTTCCATTCTTCAACTATGGGTAAACGACGCGATTTAACAGCCTTCGAACGCGAGATGATTGTAGGTGCTCGGAGCTATAGAGCGAGTATCAGCGAAACAGCAGCATTCGTGGGGTGCTCAAGAGCAGCCGTCGTTAAAGTATTTAAAGACTGGACGGTTAGCCGGAAGACGGCGTCTGAACGTTCGCTTTGTGGCCGCCCGCGGATGGTTGATGATCGGACAGAACGGAGACTGTCACGACTGGTAAAGGATAACAGAAGGGCAAATGTGCATCAAATCACTGCTCAGGGGTCCTCCAAAACGGTCTCTGAATGCACTGTCCGCCGCACACTGCATCACATGGGATACGGAAGCCGAAGACCTGTCCGCACACCTCTGCTGTCTGCAGCCAACAAGCGGAAACGACTCCAATTCGCTCAGGAGCACAAGGACTGGACTATCGAGCAGTGGAAACAAATCATATGCTCTGACAAGTCAAAACAATTCCAGAGGATTACTTTATAAGTCTACCTTCTCCCACTCATTTCAAGAGCTTTCTACTGACTAACCGATGTACCTAATGAAACGCTTCAATTTCGCTACTACCTTTGAAAGACTTGATTCCTTCAGCATTGCCGGTATTGGAATCATCTTATTTTCATTGAGAGCAATGCTGAATCCTGCTTTTGAAATGCTTAACTCTTTATTTTTAAATACCTGGCGTCAGAAAGTGCTTTGCAGAACCTCCCAAAATTGATGAATATTTGGAAGCAGGCTCGTCTAACAACTTACCATGACAGTATTCGACTACATTGATACACTCATGGTCCTGGTATTTGTATATTCAAATGTTTCATTGTTACTTACTCATACGTATAACCCATAAATGTGAAGTCTCTAATTAAAATGGTCTTATAAATAATTGTTAATAATGAAAAATAGGAAAGAAAATTCCGCAGCCCGGAATCGAACCAGGAACCTTTGGCTCGGACCGCCAACGCGCTAACCAATTGCGCCACTGCGGCCATGAAAGCGAAACGCTATTTGCATGACCTTAGGGCTTGGTTAGAGCAGCTACCTAGTTCGCCGGCTAGGACTATCTTTCCTAAGGCGTAAATTCTTAAAGAATAAATCATTTGATGATCACCGAGGGTTTTTTAATGGTACGCCTACCTCAGATGTTCGAATTAATAATGAAAAATTCGATGGTTCCTGGTTCGATTCCGGGCTGCGGAATTTTCTTTCCTATTTTTCATTATTAATTCGAACATCTGAGGTAGGCGTACCATTAAAAAACCCTCGGTGATCATCAAATGATTTATTCTTAAATAATTGTTGTAAATTCAACGGAATTTTTTTCTGGCGTTTTATAGGACCTATCCAAAATGGGATAATAGTGGACCTTTGGATTGGCTATCCTACCATGTAAGAGCGTTTATGGGTGGGATTCGCAATAAAAATTTAATGTTCAGAGCACTCATAAATCACGGAAGATTTTGACGGTTGCTACAACGTCTTTAGGATTAATCTATTTCCGAGAAAGGGCTAGAAACGTCAATGATTTCACTTGTATAACGCCGATTGCTTACATGCGTTCATAGAGTTAACATAAGAATTCGCATAAGCATTTCCTAGGAGACGCTCCTCTCCTATTCATGTCGATGAAAATTTCACTTTCTTCTTAGCGATCGACTTAACCACTTGAGGCCGTAATTTAGGTTCTATTAAAATGTGATAAGTTGCAAGTATACGTTGAAATGGAAGACGAAATGGCGAGATCTTGGCTATAATCTTCCTTTTAATTAAACATGTTTATGCAAGATTCACTCCTTAACTAGTCAGGGAAGTGTTTAAATGTTTAAGTTTTCTAAATGAGTCTTCCCCCCCCCCCCCCCATGACAGATTAGAATTTTATGATTGTTTACATGAATTTGGACATTTCAAATGGGTTAAAGTGGATAGATAATGATTACTAGAATTTAACTCAAATTTTAAAGTTTATTCTTATTGATTTTTTTAACTTTAATTTATTAATTAAAATTTTTAGAAAATGAAATCGAAATCTTTTCCTCAATCTATAAAGTTACACTAATATCCGGCAAATATAAACGAACAGAAAATAATCGATAATTAAGACGAACTCGTGTAACAATTCGTTTTGAAAAAAATTGTGTTTAAACGAATTAATTATTCGGTGGGATCTTTATTAAGTTGAATAGTAACTACATTTCCATTCCTAATAAAGTTAAAGATTTACAGACACTTTATATACAGAAATCAAACGCCTATGGATAGCCGATAAAGCACACTCACGATAAACACTTCGTATACAAGGAAAACTCGTACTAAGGGGAAACTGCTACGCCGAGACATTACTACTTCTATCGGCATAGCTTTTCTCCTCTCTTCTCTTTAGCCTGTATTTTGGGCCTGTCTATGGGGCTTGGCTTTCGGGTTTGGTCATGATCATCACGAAATAAATAACCTCTCTAAGATTGAGATTGTAAAATTGTAAGGTCACAAAATACAGTGTCCTCAATCTTATAAGGGAGACGCTTATCAGTATTCAAATGCCTGATTGTAGAAATGCTTGGCTTTGCAAGGAGACTGCAGAAAAGGGAATGATAGCTCCATCAAAATTTAATTTCCGTACGAGCTTGCTTTCTATAAAAAGATAGCATTACCAACTGGACAGATACTTATTGCCCATTTCTACTACATGCAAATCTTGCATGATGCAAGGAAAAAAGTTATTCGGAGGAAGCGGGCGACAAGTAACAGGGAGATCGGTTTTTGCATCACGGTAACGCACTTCGCTTGTTAAACAATTTCTTGCCGAGATAAATAATTCCTGTTATCACTCATCTACCATACTCTGGATCTTTCTCCGAGTGTATTTTAGCTATTTCGTGCTCATTTCGCAACTTGAGGACATTAAATCGAATGCATCGACTGAACTTTTAAAGTTTTCTGCTGGCGTTTCCAACAATGCTATTACTAGTGACACTTTTGCTGTTAAACGAGTTTTCTTTAATTAAAATAAGGGAAACTTTCCTTAGAATATCTGATATGTGGTTATCTGCGATATTGATTTTGCGTTTTCGTTGAAGGGAAATACAGGGCTACTATAAATGATTCATTTGATTTTAAAAACGAGCGTGTCCTAAAAGTAAGGTTACAACCCCTTAGATTACATGTAATATTTTAGTATGCTAGTTGGCTATACTGGCTTTAACTCAGCCTCCCACTTCCCTCTCGCGGCTGTTCATCATTTCTACGTGGAGTCTACTTCGAGAATCCCGCCAAATGTGATACGCTCCGTCATAGGTTTATTCCAAGCACAAGACAAGCGCCCTGTGGATATTCACTTGTTCCCGTTTATGGAACATAATGAGTCGACAACATGTAGCGAAGTGGGGTAATGAATTCTCTGAAGGCAGATTCGATATTTATGACGAACACAGGAGCGGTAGGCCGTCTATGGTCTCTGATGAACTTCTACACTTGTTTCTTAATCTGAAGAAATATCTTGCTGGACAACGCTTCCACGACGATGAAGAAATTAAGCACGAGGTTGAAATGTTGTTCCAGCAGTAAGCATCAGAATTTTATGACTGTGGGATACATAAGATAGTACTTAGTCTTAACAAGTGTTTGGACAATGGCCGTAATTAAGTTGTAGTGGACATTTTGTTATATAGACATTTTTTGAAAGACTTACTAGCCGTCGTAACCTTACTTTCCGGACACGCCTCATATTTTATTCCACACATAACTGTTACATTAAAAAAAAAACGAAAATCACCAAGTTTCCATCGTGATACACCATTGGCAGCACGAGTGCAGTGCCTTTACAAAATGGCGACAAAGCAGGAAAAGAGCTTGTGTTGGAAAATGCGAGATGTACAAGGCTCATTCAATAAATAACCGGAAAAGTGCTATAAAACATCTAAAATACGACCGTGATAGTTACATATTTGTTACTTTGTGGAGGCATGCTTAAGCTACTCATAGCTGGGGCTGATAAACCCACCTCGCACACAGAATGTGAGAAATAGTACCACAAGATGGCGACACTCTTACAGGAGTGCTTCAAGCTGGAGCAGCAAATGTTTGTTGAGCAAAGCCGTGGTTTTGCTCCATGACAATGCGAGACCATAACAATTTGCTAGTGTCAGATTGTCTATCATCGAGAACCTACTGTTTGAGTGCTTAAACCACCCTCCATATACACTCAGTCCATCTTTCAGTGGGCCAAATGTGTGGAAATCTGAAGGTGCGAGATCGGGTGAATATGGAGGGTGGTTTAAGCACTCAAAGAGTAGGCTCTCGATGATAGACAATCTGATACTAGCAATTTGTGGTCTCGCATTGTCATGGAGCAAAAGCACGGCTTCAGTCAACAAACATCTGCGACACTTTGCTGCTCCACCTTGGAGCATACTGTAAGGGTACCACCATCTTGTGGTACTATTTCCCGGCATTTTATGTGCGAGGTGGGCTTACCAGCCCCAGCTATGAATAGCTTAAGCATGCCTCCACAAGTAATAAACATATAACCATCACGGTCGTATTTTAGATTTTTTTATAGACTTTTCCAACGTTATTGCAGTGCAGCGTGCATTAAGAAAAAAGTAGAGAACAGAAAGAAGAAGTCACCACGTAAAGAGCATTTTGCGGTGGTTTCGGCAGTTTAAGGACGTTGTGTTATCTGTAAAGACTCTGTTCGCCCCCACCCTCTCAAGGTCACATGATTTAACGCTGTTTGACTTCTTAGTTTGGGGATACGTTAAGGACCAGAGAGGCACACACAATGTTTGCACAGTGTGAGGACATTTGGTGAGTGGGCGGTTCTTTTCATGTATCAATTATCAATTATCAAATATCTGCAGTGTAATGCTTTGGAAAAGGGTAAAAAATTTAAACTTAAATGGTAAAAAAAAGAAGTCTCCAGTATTTTAGGTAGGTAGGTTAGTTTAGATAGGGTAGGCTGCCGAAACGAGTTTTATTATGATAATAAACATGTTGTTGCTTCTTGAATGAGTTTTAAGGTTAGCAGGAAGCTGAAATGTTCACAATCCGCTTTAAGGCCATTTTTACCTGTTCTCTTGTGTAATTTATTGTATAATTTAAGAGGTTTTGTTCTTCCTAAGACTTATTGATTTGGGCGGAGATTGTCAATTTTTGTTTTGAGTGTTAACGAATTCGCTTTTGTCTTTGACTTTTGTTTTTATTTATTTATTTGAGTATTTCGTTAATCAAATTTGAAATTTTTTATAAACGAGGGTGCGGTCGTTGTAGAGTTAGTTTAGCCCTCGCTTTTCTGCGTTAATATTTTTTAAATGTTGAAGTGTTTGTTTTCGTTCGCAATCATTTTTCAGGAGGAGGATGGGGGTTGTGAGGAGGGAGTCTGGGTTGTCGATGGGTTGGAAAAGAGGAAGTTTGAAAGGGGGAATAATAAAAAAAAAATCCTTTCTCCTCACTCGGTCCTCTTGTCTTTGACGACGAACTCATGCATGGAGCGTAATGAAATTAAAAGTGTTTTCTTAGTTTTAAATATTAATTTTGATATAATGCTTCGATTCTCCTGGGTCGTCGACGCTTAAAAGCATGGCTGGCCTCACGTGGCATTAGAATAACAGCATTAGGGCGGCGCATTTGTGAGAGAATAATAGGAGGGTAGGGGTAAAAGGGATGGAAGCAATCACCCCGCCCCCTCTACAGGGGAGACTAATCCCATTTTTATTGTACGCCCCTTTGCATTTGCGCCTGCGTCGGAATCTACCCCCTTCATCACCTCCCCCCACCTTTTCCTCTTTTGACGATTTCTTTGCTGCTTCATCACACGGACCGCCCTCCGGTCCACCAATTCTGCACTTGATGGAAAAGGATTTCTCCAAAGGGGTAGGGGTAATGAATTTGCAAGTGCGATGAGGACATCAATCCCTCTCCTTCCCCGCCTCTGTTTTTCTTTATCTCCAGCAGGGGGAAGAGAGGAAAAAAAGACGACGGAGGAATAAGACAATTGTATACGGAGGCGTTTGTTCTCGCCCATAAACTAAAGCGAACGACGACGACAATGACGACATCATAATGGGGAATGAAAGACGAGACAGGTTGAATGCCCCCTTCTTTTTTTCCCTCCTCGCAACTCTGCCCCCCTCTTCTTATACCTCTACGACCTTCTTCCGGTTGTCGATTTTTTTTTTTTTTTAATTTTGAAAAAAAAAATTCTTTTTCCCGATCACACTTCAGCGAAGCGAGTTGTCGAATATGGATGGAAAGGCCTTCGACTATTCGTTTATATGTACGTTATATCTCACTGAAGGAGATAAAATATTTTGATTTACCTTTAACCTAACATCAATATAACAGAACATAGCCTCCACATACTTAATGTTAAAATTTTAGTTTCATTTGCATTGCATATTTGACGTTGCATATTTTGCTGGGAAATTTTTGTGTTTTAGCTGTTTCTAATCCGGATGAGTTCACTCAATAGGAATTTAGCAGAGTGCGAAAGTCAAAACTATGACAATTAGAAAATATGATCACATATAATGCCAACAAAGACACTACAAAAGCAAACAAGTTACAATATATCAAGTACTGAACGTTTTTGTGAAAAGAAGATAATTAAACTGAAGAAACTCTTCAAACATATTATAATTATTTTAGAGAAAAATTCCGCGACTGGATTCGAACCAGTGACTATACCTTCCTGGGACCGCTGTTACCAATTGAGCTACCGCGAGCAATGAACCGCAAAGCTGTTACAATACGTTCATATGGACCTCCAGGACGCCACAAATTAGCTTGATCGGCAAAGCAGGCCCCGAACTCACAAATCGGGAATCCTCTTTTATTCTTAAACCATCGAATAAATTGATGAAATTCAACTCAAATTCAATGTAGCTCAATTGGTAAGAACGGTCCCTGGTTCGAATCCAAGTCGCGGATTTTTCCCCCTTTTCTATGTGTTATTTTTTGCGAATCCATAATAGAATTCTATTCAAGGCCTTACTTATCCGTTAGGGTCGCGTCCTATGGAGGATCTTGAGCGCTTGCGATATACCGCCATCAGGCGCATGTCCTTAAAAGGTAATACCCAAGCGAATCGAACCCAGATTTTCTATGTAGTCTAGCCACCTGGTCCTAGGCCAAACCATTTGTCTCTTACTCATGACTTCGTAAATAGCAACTATCTAGAAAGACTAGTTTGCGGTATCCGTTATCACGTGGCCATAACAGCGCAACTGAGACCTCTCAATGCGGAGAAGTAGTAGCTCAAATGCTAAAGACTCCCTTATTGGCTGCTGCCACACTTCTCAGGAATCACATTTTGGCAGTTTGTACCGCGAATCCACTCTTTCGGTCATCACCATAGATGAGAATGGGGACAAAAATAGTTTGAAAACAAAAATGCTTTGTTTCCTAGCTCAGGTTTTCGTTACCACGATTCGCGTCAGACACAGCTTGGTGTATTATGCTTTGTGAAAAAACGTGGCTTGGTACTTACTTACTTTTCAAACCCGCTTATCCGTTAGGGTCGCGGGGGCAGCAGCCCTATGGAGGATCTCCAGCGATCGCGATCTTCCGCCATCAGGCGCATGTCCTCCCTGGTAATATCCAAGCGACTCGAACCCAGATTCTCCAGGTAGTCTAGCCACCTGGTTCTAGGCCGACCCCTTGGTCTCTTACCCACCGGCTTGGAAAATAACAACTGCCTAGGAAGACTAGTTTGCGGCATCCGAATCACGTGGCCATACCAGCGCAACTGAGACCTCTCAATGCGGAGAAGTAGCGGCTCAACACCTAAAGATTCCCTTATTGTACGTGGCTTGGTGTAAAATGTAAAATACTCATGCGGGAAAGACATAATAGTATTCTGGAAATCAAGGCGCGGTGCCAATCGTACTATCCTCCGGCCGGCCCTAAAGGTTTGTTAAAATGAAGCACAATGCGGTCAGCTGACAGAATAATGAGTAGTTTGGCAATTGCAAGACCATTTCTGTCTGTGATCCTGCTATTACATATACAAAAAGAAATTGATGGGCTGAAGACAAAGCCATTCCTCCACTTTTGCACGAGCCGTCTCTTTAAAGCATTTTTCAGCGATCCAAAGATGAAAAAAGTCACAGGGAGAGCTTTAGACTACATTATAGGTGGGCAAGGACTTTCCAGCAGAAAAGTTACACACCATTTAAACAATGTGCTCCGTTTTATCTCAAAATGTTGTTTAAATTATCTAATAGAAAGTTAATATAGTTTATCATCAATGATTGTTCGAGATGTTTAGTAATTGAGTACGTGATGTTTAGATATTTAGAAAGAGACGCATCTTCCCTATTATTGAACACGAAAATGGAGAAATTACTCTCAAGCTGTAAGAAAACTGAATTTAAAGATAATAGTATCGGGTTTTGTCTTTTCCAACGGAGTAACTTACATAGGTCTACAGTTGTAATTCAGAATTTACAGTGGCAAGTTTTCGAATGGTTTACAATATTGTCGCCTAATCATAACGAACAGTCTCATCGAAAAGAATTTATTTCTCAGCAATTAAAAAGTAGAAGCATAAATGCAGGCAATTAGCATATCCTAGAACGGAGAAGTTGGTCAATTTCCTGGGCATACTTCACTGTAGAAGTTCACTTATGATTTTTAAGCGAACGGTGAGTGAGTGCTGGTCATTTACCCATCACAATTGATTACGAGAACTTTTCAATTTTGGCCTATGAAAAACTTAAGCAGAACGAAATATAATCAAAACTAACCTTTCGAAGACACTGCTCTGCATAGGCATTGAGTTCTTCAGGGGTGCCTGACAACTTTTCATTGCATATAGGGCAAACTGTTTCATCTATCTGCTTTTTCTTCTTTCCTTTTGCCTTGGCTGTCATCATGAAAGTGTAACCCGTATGTGGGCAACGCACAGTTAATGAAAAACCCATAGAAAACGAATGAATTAACTTTTTTTTTCCTACTTACCACTTAATATACTCTGACGGTTTGATTTTACTCGGATGTAAGACTGAAATTTCCAAAGGTTACCTCCAAATAAACATATTCTACACTTCTTATTATTGTTACACTTTTTGTTAGTCGATTACAACAGAATTTTAACTATTGTACTGGTTTGAGCTAAAGGGAAAAGCAAAGAAGAACTTCATAAATAAATGATTTTGAAAACTTTTTTTTAAATGAGTTTCATTGCAAAGACACAGTCGAGTGTACGAGTCGTTCAATGCTAATTGATTTTAAATGTAAGTTTAAAATTGGGAGGTATAACTACGCAATCACCAAATGCGACTTTCCTATTCTTTAACACAGGGATTCCTAATCGGACGTGCTCGCACCTCCTAGGGGTATAAAAACAGCTTTTTTTTTTTTTTGTACTTTTTATCTTAAAGATAAGCTCCACGGAAAAAATCGACTTTATTTTTTTTGCATCATAAAATTAATCCAGGTTAATAGAGTATTTATCATTCAAAATTTTTCGATTTTTCCTAATATTTTATTAAGAAAAATGCCTCGGAAAATTGAAAATTTGCGTGGGATCTTCCATTCTTTCTCCACAGAACACGGCGGAACAAGCTGTCATTTCCTGCCGCGAGAACCTCGGGGAATTTCGTCGCCGAGATTCTAGTCGCTTAGAACGATTCTACATATCGTAAAATTTTGCTAACCTGTTTTATGTCAGTATGCCTTCAATTTATTCTCTGTTTGGATGTGTTAATAGACATTCGGATAGAAATTTCACGTTTCATAGAATTCCAGAATCAGAATCGAATAAAAAACAGTGGATTAGTTTTTGACAGCGAGGGAACTAGTACCAACTCCAAACAGCAACGTGTGCTCATTTTGAAGAGTCTTGCTTTGTCTACGCATCCGCCGTTTAAAATTCACTATCAATTCAAACAAGAAATTCGCCGAAACTAGATCACGTATAAGGTGGAACTAGATGCTCTTCCAACTCTAAACGGGCCTGGCGTTCTTCATGAACAACGACCGCAACAGCACTCGTTAAACGCCAATGGAATGAGGAGGTAAGCCTATCTGCTGTGTAATCTAAGGCACACGCCGACGCGGCAAGCAGAAGATCCCGTTTCACGGTTTAATGCATAGGGCTGTATATTGCAGAAGTTGCAGTAGCATTTAATTCTGCTAACGGCCCTTATATATCGCTGTCACTGTTATCAAAATCGCAGTCGTCACTACCGGTCTTGTTTCATATTCATAGTCCATTGCGATGCCCAACTGACCACTAACCAATAGCGTCCAATGTGTGTGATGCTCGGTTCACATTGAGCCGGCAAGGCGGCAAAGCGGCGAAGCGGCAACCGTTGACGCATGCGCCCTACGTCCAAGGCCAACTAGAAATAAGTCAAGTCAAGTGCCGCGGCCGGCAAATATGCCAGGCGGCAAAGTTGAAATTTGTTCAACTTTTGCCGGTTGCAGGCTTATCCAATCACGTTCGACTACTGGAGCACGTGATCAAAAGAATGATGGCGGATCACAATTTTATAGTGAAATAGAATAAAGAGAATGCACTTATTTTGTAAATGTGAAATTATAAATTGCTACTGTCCTTCAGCTTTTTACATCGTTAAATAGATACGTTAGGTTAAATTTTAATTCGATAATTCAGTTGGAAATTAGCAAGTTTTAGAACAGAAACGTGATCACGAATTTGGTTTTCGATCAATTCGATTGAAAATATTGCCGATCGATGTTGGCGACAATCAAATTTAAAATAAATCTTGAAGACTTTTTATAAATACGAGAAAATATGCACACTGAATGAACAAATATATATAAAACTAGAGTTTATTTGTATATTCTGTTTTGTTATGTTTTAATTATGCTTTCTCAGCGACATATAACACAGTTGAACTTCTTTATAACGAACTCTGATATAAAAAAAAAATGAACGAAACAACTGTGCCAATTGGCCTTTCAACAGTGATATAACAAATTCCGAATTGTCTCAGATATAGCAAATTTCGGATACTACAAATTTCTATGAACCGCGAACTTGGTCCTGTTTTACTGCAATAACTTAATATCGAAACGACGCCGTCATTATATAATTTCTCTTCCCTTGCCGCTTCTCTCGTGCGGGTCCAGTGGGAACAACTCGCGCGGGCGGCAGAGGAGGCAGGAGGGGGGAGGCAGAAAAAGACGCTTCGCCGCTTTGCCGGTCCAATGTGAACGGGGCATGAAGTCACGAATTCGAAACTCCTTCGCACTTCTCGGCAACTTGTGACGTAACAGTTGCCGAACCATGGCGCCAGTGTCTATCGCAGGGGGAGGGAAAAAATGAAAGTTTTTTTTATAATATTTTACCAATTTTGAGTACGAATTGAAAATTTGTATACATGCTACGTTGTTATTGAGACTTTCATCTTTCATTTTAAACAAAGTTGTTTTGGGGTGTTGAGTTTACCATTAAAGCCCTAACAACTTATTTCTATCTTAATTTTTTTGTACTGGATGCGAAGGTTCATTAATAAGTTTTTAGGGATGTGAAATGCATAAAAAATTGAGAAACCCTGCTTTAATAAGAAAGTGAAATTAAACGTCCTTGCAAGTGTATTTTGGCACATATTAGAAAATAAATGAAAACTTAGCAGTATTTAGCTGTTCCTCTTTTCAAGGGATTGACTTGTATGCCCGTACGATGACTGATATTCCGTGCCCTTTAGGAATATTGTCGTTTATTGACGCTATCATGGACAGAAAGTTTTCTATTCAACAAAAACTCAGCGAAAATATGATACGAGTCATACATTATATAAAATCGAAGAAAGTTCATTATCTTTAATAAGAAAAATTGTTATTAGACAGGTTCAAAATCGGTTTGTACCTTAATTTTGTATAGAATTGTTGTTATTGCGATTGCACCCAATGAATTTCTTTACCAAACGATTATTCACATAACCCAAGTTTGATGTTGGGAATAAATGTATTTAAATTATATTAGGAAACCAAAGGAAGCTTGATAACTGAATTATATTAGGGAAGCAAAGTTTACAACTGAATTTTCAGAAGAATTGTTGAAACCTCGCGTTCACAGTATTCCATCGATTAGGTCTCTTATTCACAGGAGCCGAAGGTATTGAAATTTGATTTCGATATGCGTAATGTACTCATTTAACTCGGGGTAGACTGGTATTTTATAATATTAGATATAAAAGTGTAGTCATTCCTGATAATTAAACAGACGATGAATATATCCCATTACGAATAGAAATCTCACGAGCAACGCTAAAGGAACCCTTGATCAACTTATTCAAGCAATTTGTGATTGTTATTTGGAGAAAAATCAATTAAAGAAATCAAAAGATACAGAAATGTCCGTTTCCTTTGCCTTTGTGTACTGAAACGAATTTACAGACTCCCAGTTGCTTATCTACCCGTGTCAGGCGGATTCTCCAACAAAGGGGATAAGAAAGGAATGAGAAATCTTTGCAGGCAAAGAAATTAGATTAGATAAGCCTATATTCTCTATAAAAAGTGTTTTTTTTAATATTGTATTCCTAAAAGGTTATTTTAGAATGTTAATTAGAATGCGAATGCCAAATACGCATAGGGAGTTGAAGGAAGCTGGTCACTCTGCACCTTTTCTTCCCTAGAGGGGGGATAAAATAGTGGGGGTTGTGGCAGGGGATGGGGAATTGGTTGGGGTCTAATTCCTCGGTTGTTCCATTGACCACCGTAATTGGATCAAGGAATCGCCTTGGCCGCGGGCTCAGGTGAAACATCTCACCTGATGATTTGTCTCCAGTGACTTTAGTGCGACAGTTGATAAGGTGGCGGCTACAGTCCTTTCTCTTTTCTCGCCTACCCACTAACACTTTTTATTTAATTTTAATTTTTTTTTCAGTTTATGTGTAATTTGAAGAGCTGTAAATATGTTTGCATGGTTATAGTGAAACTTATATCAAGCGAATTCCAGTTCACGTGGTCACATTTCTCGTAGTCTCAGGCTGTATCTGAGAAATGAAAGCGTTGTACGATTTTTCCGTACACTGTACGAATTTTGATGCAATTGTACGATTGTATGAACGGATGTATAAAAGTAAAGATTTTGAAAATTGCTGATAAAAGCTGAGACACCTGGAAAGGTCAATGCAGATAGGTGACAGAAGTCTATTACTACTGTTTTAGAAAATTGCCACACCATGGCAATAGAATGACATCATACTTAAGTGATTACAGTTTCAGACCCGTAGAAAAATATTCCATGTAAAAAAACGGGGATCTTGTGAAACATCCACGAGCATGAATCATGCATGGAAACAAATGATTTCCTTTTTGGCTGTGTTTGTACTCGAGTCATCAGTTCATTGGTATTAGAGCAATGACGACCTAGTCGCCGAGTGTCTCGTTATTCCATACATGTTTAATAGGCGACAGCGTGTATCTGCAGTGCTACCCGTGGGCATTGTTTTGCTGGAATATAGTTTCAGAAATGGTAAGACTTGTATGTCTATAACTTTTCTGACTGGCGGTTACATAGTAACTGAGTTCCATACACAGAAGCACCCCATGCCCTTTGGTCATTATGACAATGCTGGACAGTGTATGCTCTTATATCCTTCCTTCATGATGTTGCAATTTTCATAATGACAACCATACCAGAGTTTAAGTGCATTGTAAACAGACTTTTTTGAAATTTGCATTTCATCTAGGTTGAAATATTTTGCGTCGTTATGTAGTCATGCACTTTAGTTTCCTATTCAGGAAAAAATTAGATTATACAGTACACCGATTTCTGGATTCAGGAAAAATCGCACAATTAGACAAAGTATGTTAATAATATCTAAGCGATAACTCGAAAGCGGATAGAGATATCTGAAAACGGATATCATTATCGGATTAGTGAGGAAATTGCACCCCAGATCGAGTGTTCACATGACCCCCTTTCAGTTTGAACATCTAAATTGGACTAAATGTACGAATTTCATTGTCCATAAGTTGGCAGGTATAGGCCTAAGAAATGAATATGATATTAGGCAGATCACTCTTTCGCTCTCTTTGAGACAGGTTTCACTATACCCGAGATGTAATAGTACAGATAATACAATGGATATACATATATCAAGTACGATTCGATTCAAATTACAATATCAAACAATGTACCGTGTGGTCAAACGTTTATGGCTATATATAATCACAGTATTGGTCAGATAGCGGTCCCCAATTTCAGGATGCCTATCTTTCAGAGAAGCAACGTCTGTCGTGTATGTTATGGTTGAAAGAAGGCTATACCTTCCTGCAACTACCAGAGAAGGTCCGGACTATATGGATGGTAAGAATCGAATCACAGTTCGTTGGGCACGCTAGAACGTATCATGACAGTACTGTTGGAAAATTGGTTTCCTTTACCACAGCGAAGACTTAACGTGCTGTTTCTTCCAGTATCAGCCTATACATAGCTATTACCTACCGTCAAATGATTTGTCACTACAGCACGCAGTCTACCTTTGTTAAATATGTTGCTACATATTGGTATTGTAATTTCAATCGTATCTAATCTAAGATACAAGTGGTATTCGTTTTTCTAATTTATTTTCAATTGTAACAGATAATTTTAAGAATGCTGTAGTATCTTTAAGATTTTGTATGTAAGTGGTTATGAGTGAGATGGGATTTGAATATGATGGAAATCAAAGTTTGGAGTTCAAGTGAGCCTATATGATATTTAACCAGCAGTGTTTCCCAAAATAGCTTCATTCCAGAAATTATCCTGATATTTTGGAAAGAAAGCCAGTAGTAAGGGGTCAATCTACAATTTCAAAATCTGAATCCATTTTGCAGCCTTCTCCTCTATCCACATATCGCCTACCATTTCCATTTAAAATATTTTTTGTGAAGGTACGGTTAAACGGTACCAAATTGACCATAGATAGACCCCTGCTTAAAGTGTCTTTGGGAATTGCTGCTTTTCAATGAATCTAGAAGTTTTCTCCAAAGAGGATCTCATTGGAGGAAACTCTTTTCTTGCTAGGAATGATCATCTTCTGATTTGTCTCTCTTCTTGGTTTCTTTTCAGAATCTTCTGTCGCTTATTTCCAAAGGCATCATTCCGTACGAGATTTCAGAGGATACGCGGAAGCGGTTTGACCATTGGTATCTGCAGCAGGTGATGCAGCACCGTCAACAGCAGCACCACCACGGCCACCACTCGCACCACCACCATCACTCGCAGCAACCGCAGCCGTCGGGGGGTCCCGCGAACCAGCCGGCACCCACGTCCACCTCAAACCGCATCGCCACTCCATCCGTCGTGGCCGACCCCTCTGCCCCCGTGACCCCGCCTTCGCAGTCCCCTTACGCCCATGCTGTGCAGAAGACGCGCATGCGCACCTCGTTCGACCCAGAACTCGAGCTACCGAAACTGCACCGATGGTTCGCCGAGAACCAACACCCGACCCGCATTCAGATCCAACAATATGTGCGGGAGCTCAACATGCTCGAGTCGCGTAAAGGTCGCAAGCCCCTCGATGTTAACAATGTTGTGTATTGGTTCAAGAATGCCCGTGCAGCTCACAAGAGAGCAGAGATGCGCCAGCTGAACGGAGGAGGAAGAAGTCCTAACCACGACACGGCCTCGAGCGACGCTGGAGGCCATGTGGACCATTTCATGGCCAATGGAGACGTCGGCACGCACGACACTCAGGACAGTAACAACAGTGGCGCCTCTATCGGACGCTCGAGTGGCAACTACAACAATGTGCCGCTCAATCTGAGCGATCCTCGGCACAACCGGAGCGACCTAGCGCGCCCACCAGAGATTCCCTCGCCGCAGATGATGTCGCGCGGTCGTGAGGCTTCTTCAGCACAGGACGTGATGAATCCCACAGCGGAGAGCAGCAGTAATGGCTACTCCAAGGCGGAAGATTCGGTTAAGATGGATGGAGGAGGAGGAGAAGAAGGAAGGTTTAGTGGAGAAGAGTCTTCTCCATGCCAGGACTTTCCTCGGGACCTCAGCCGCTCGGATGGCGTAATCGTCAAGCAAGAGCCAATGGAAGATGACAACACACCAGAAGTGAGCGAAGACGAAGAGGAAGAACTGACGATAGAGGACGGTAGTGGACCCCCTTCCATACCCCCAGCCGAATCAAGCCCCCCACCACCCCCTAGCAACAATAATACCACCCCCACCGGATGTTCCTCCAGCGGAGCACCGAGGGAAGGCAGTCCCAGTGAATCGGCATTCGAATCTAAGGCCCCTTCAGTCCCTATGGAGCGGATGGGGCTCCCCTTGCACCCACCTAGTGCCGAATTGGCCCGCTCTATGATTTACATGGCGAGCTACTTGCCCAGTGCCATTGCCTCGCTGGAAGAGAGACGGAAGCGGAACAGGACGTTCATAGACCCCGTGACAGAAGTTCCCCGCCTGGAGCAGTGGTTCTCCCTCAACACCCACCCTTCCCACAACCTCATCCTCAAGTACACGGACGAGTTGAACAAAATGCCCTACCGACAGAAGTTCCCCAAACTCGAACCCAAAAACGTTCAGTTTTGGTTTAAGAACCGGCGCGCCAAGTGCAAACGGCTCAAGCTCTCCTTGTGAGGGTACGACCCCCGCCACTGCCACGGTGGCGAGTCTCCCTCTCCGGCAACGGAATACCCACCCCCACTCCCCATTGGATGGTCCAATCCTCATTACCCTCTCTTTTGAGGCGTCATAACCATCACCACTCCCCATCATGATCATCATCATCATCTTCATCGTCACTCATTATTCATCGTTCCGGTTGAAAATACTCGTCGAGGCTCCTCTCTACGCTTTCTTCCATATTTTCTATTTATTAAAACGTTTTCCTGTTGTTTTCTAGAACATAACCCTAAATTTAAAGTAAAGTTGAAACAAATAAAGCAAAACCTCCCCTCCACGAATATAGCAGCATGAATCAACTTCTCAATACTGTCAAGGTATATTTTACAAGTGAGGCAACTTCTCAATATACATATTTTACACTTTTTTTATTAAGCCTACTGTATATGAAATAAAAAATACTTCAAATATACAAAAAAATAACAAATAATGCATTGCTGCGTATAATACGCACTGAAGTATAAGAAGCATTTTCAAGAAAATTAAAAAATTTTTTAATTAAACCTCTAAGTTTATTTAAAAAACTTTTAAACTTTTTAACAATACAACAAAACATTCTATCCACAAACAATAATATAGCGGGATGAACTACATATGGCTGTATCTTCTATTAGTACAATTTGGAAACCTTAAGTAGCAAGGTGCATTTATGCGTCAGTACATTTCTTTTCAGAAATACACGCTTCTCGTCTTTTACTGTATGCAGAAGACTAAATACTAGCTCAAAGCTAAAAAGACCTTATTTACTGTACAGCAGCGTAGCCATGAGGGGGACTGGGCTAAAAAACTACAGCTCTCCCCTCCTCGAAGGTCGGAAGATTGCAATGATAGAACTCTGTTGGTTGACCAAATCTTGTAGGGAGCGCGATATTTTATCTAGGAGTGCAATCTGAAAGAACGTTAAAAACATTGCCTGCTCAAGTAACTACTTTCGTTGCCTTCCCTGACTTTCTCGAGTCCGCCTGGCCGTGGGTTCGAATCCCGCTGTGGGCATGAATGTTTGTGTTTGTCCCGGGCAGTGTAAAAGGCGCAAAATGACCTTAGCAGTCGACGCCTAAATTTCTAGAACCCCCCTCCTTCCCTGACTACTCTACTGTGTATAAGACGCATGAGAATGCATCGCGTACATCAGAGATGTCAAACTCGCAGCTGAATGTGGCCCGAATCAGAATGAAAATATATGTTACAGCTCGTTTATGAGTTATTAAGAATTTCAATTTGCGACCTCATAGACAGTGCTGCGGTCCTCGCTTCAAATCGAGTTCGACACCACTGGCGTAATAATGCATCTTGTATAGGACGCACCTTTTGTTTCTTGTTGGGGTTTTTTCCCTTTCTTTACAGACAACAATGAAGTTTTTATTGATTCAAATAAAGTCAGGACCTGTGTTTCGATGCAAACACCAATATTTTATATTCGTTGAATGAAAAATAAATTTATACTCGTGTTACTTATTTTTTTATTTATTGATGAAAATATATCGTATCTGCATAACATTGGATTATTATAAGGTTTTCACCCACAATATCATCGGATCAGAGTGCGAAGCACTGTTTGACACTCATATGAAAATGCAACGAACAACCTTCCTTCTGTGGAGTGCTGACGTAAGAATGGAAGCGACACAGCCACAATTTGCAGAGGAGCCTTGCTCAATACTGCGGTTATTTATGTACGACAGCCTTGCTCAATAATAAAATTTACAGCTTTCTAATTTTTAGTGGCATTTGCTTTAAAAATACCATAATTTTCGGTTGATAAGCCGCCATAGCTGATAGCCCGCATCAGGCAAAATAACAGATAGTCCGAGTCGGAAAATAGTCCGCATCCCACCCCCCTATCATAAATATGCATTTTTAATATGTACCACCTTTAGCAGACGTAACGTAAAATTTAACACGTTACTCTATGTATGCTTAAACATTACCAAAATGGTATTAAAAAAGATAATTAGATTACGGGGTAATAAAAATTATTTTATTTTCTTCAATACCGTGTTTACAATTAGAAGTCTTCAAAGGCCGAAGTTTCGGAATCTGAGTGGAACAGAAAAAAATAATCAGTATTTACATTGATGAGAGTATATTTCATTTTCTTCATCATCCTCTTGTTTCTCTTCAACTTGCCTGAACAGTAATCCAAGCCCGAAATTACGCAAGACAGAGAAACATCTGCCTAAGCATTGACTATCCACATGCAAAATATTCTCTTCATGTAAATTCGTGTATGCCTTCCGTCATACATTTCTCTCATTGCTGGTTGGAAAATTAAATTTTAATAGATAGTCCGCCACATATCAACCGAAAATTAAGGTGATTTTATTTTGGTTCACATCAATACTTCACGCAATTGTAGTAGTAGAATGCGAGCCAATCAAAATTTTGGAAACATTTTTATTTTTTTTATAATTTTATATGTATATAAAAAAGGTTAAAATCGAAGACTCATTAAGCTAGTCAATGCATGCTTATCTTTAATTAAGAATTTACTTAATTCGGTAATTTTACTTAATGTATAAAATTTTCTCTTTACTTAATTTGAAAAAAAAAAAAATTCTACTCATTCGTGTAGGCGGAGGTTTTGCTTATTGTAGACGTTTTGAGAGAGCGTTCATTTTTTTTTTTAAATTTATTTATTAATTTCTTTTTCAAGTGGGTGGGAGAAAATGTAAATAAGAAAATAAAACATTCCGAGGAAGAGACAGAGGAGAAAAAAAAATTTTATACTCATTAATAATTTGCGAGTGAAAGGAGGAGGATGACGGCGAGAGAAAGAGAAAGAGTTTTAAAAAGCGAAAACGTCTGAAGCCACAAGGGCGCCTGAGCATAAAGGCTTGGCTCGGATTGGCTGAGCCCGTCAGCCGCCCATGCAGCCGTACCAATGAAGCTGCAGCGCCTGATCCCTCCCCTGGCTCGAAGCGGCGAACGAAGATGCGAATGGGAGGAGCCTCGGCGCACAAACGGGAAAAGGCGAGCAAAGGTTCCAACCCCTCCCTCTCTCTCAAAAAAAAAGCGTGACGTCATCAAGTGTGTGTATGTGTGTGTGTTTTCTAACATTTTTTCCAAAGTGAAATACCCAAAAATGTATACGCCCGGTTAGATTGTCACCCTTTTTATCTCTGCATTCAACTTAATCATGTGCTTAAGAGAAAATAAGAAAATAAATAAATAAAATAAATAATAAAAATAAAAACCCTCGTTATTGCGTAGCGAACATTAGTATGAAAGGAAAAAAAAATTGTTCTGAACATTTTTATTTAAATTTTTTTAAATTTAATTTCAAACCCGGTGGCAGCACAAACTGAAACGAATCTAACCCTAAAGATTTAAAAATGCCATTAAATATTTTGTTTTTCCTGGACATAGTCCATTTTGGTGCAATTGTTATAAATATTATTTAAACTATTTCCTCATTTTGTGTCTTATTTTAAACTTGTTATTCGTTAACTTAATCCTCTTCTAATTGCCATATAAAAACAAAAAAATTAAACGATTCCGTCGTTTGAACCCAGGGAGATAATAATAATAATAATAATAATAAAAGAGGGGAATTTCTATAATAATATTATTAATAAAAGTGATTCGTCCCCTTATCTTCCCCTCCCCTCCGAGATATTTCAATGTATACAAACGAAAGATTAAAAACAAAACATATTATCCTTTTATCCAGTGATATCTCTTGTTTTTTTTGTCATCTTGTACAAAGGTTTTTGTATATAGCACATCCACCATATTATAAATAAATATAAATAAATAAAAATTATATATATATATGATGAGTAAATTACGTAAAACGAATAGACAATGCAATAATAATTTTATTCATTAACGACTGAGAGTCTTCAAAAGAGAGCGCTCTTCATTTTTGGTCGGAACAGAAAGAAGAATGAACTACCCGGAAATCGTACCCTGGAGAAGAAGTGATCAATTTCTGTTATTTCATTTATGTTTTGCTTCTCACGACAACCTACATGTGTGAATATTAAACTGAAGTTATACTATGCCTTTGCAAACTTATGGCCTGTCCATTTTGAAAGAATGGGAAAACTTGTTGGATGAAAGAAAAAATGGATAAGCCTTAACTCTGTTTTTTTCTTAAACCACATTTACTTTGTGCTTCTATTACATTTTCATATGAAGCTAAACATTAATAAACGAATTCACTTTAATACATTTTTACTGTTTAAGACTTTCTATTAAAACAAAGCGGAACGTTTACTTAGTGCGGCTTATCTTGTGCTTTATTGAAATCTCACAGGAATCTCAGGTTTTACTGATTTACGATGAATAACTAGCAAAATTCAAAATTAAGGTTAAATGAGTAAATAACAAAATACCCTAAGCCTAAACTAAAATTGAAGTAAAATCAATCAGCTAAGGTTACTAGCTAACTAATCCAATCTTAATTCAGCCTCAAGTCAATAATTTGAGATTATGTAAACTAAGAACAGAAGTTAAAGTTATGTAAACTAAGACATAAACCTCAGATTATGTCTGAAACTTAACTTAACCTTAAAGAACAGAAGTAAGGTTAGGTAGACTAGTTACTATCTAATTAACCTAGGCTTATTCGTAATCCGAACCTCAAGTGAAAATACAGATCACTAAAACCGGAATCCACCGCCTAAAACAATCGCAAAGCTTAAATGGAGTACCATTCTCGTAAGGATCTAAAGAACAAATCGAAAGTCTTAAACCCCAAAATTTTATTGTAATTGAGTTCGTGTCTCACTCTTAGCTTAAAATGAAAACGTACTAAATCCGTGAAGGATGTATTGTTTAAGGGAAACCATGGTTAGGGCTGATCCAATGTTTCCAAAAGGCCCTACTTAAGAACCTGAACGAAAAAGAAAGATTGGAATGAAAACGTTTGCTTTCTGTCTTGTAACGAAAAAAATGCAAAAAATTTCTGTAAATTAAATGAAAAAAAAAATGAATGTACATAAATTTCAGTTTTACTTATTTACCAGTTTACTATCTTACGAACATGGCAGTTCTTACTTAGGGTTTGTATTTGCTTTCGGACAATAATGAAAATTTGTAAACTCCAGTATAAATAATAAAATAAAGTTGTATGAATGATATAGCAAAATAGCACGCATCTGCAAAATTGCATCCATGTTATTCAATCCTTGAATTATTTTTAATTTTCGTTCATTTTCATTATGCCCTAAATGATGTGCATATTAAGCTTACATATGTCATTCTAATTTTTTTCAATAATACTAAAGCTGATGCAAATTTGCAGAACGGAATCGCTACATTTTCAAGTGTTCTCAAATAAAATCTTTCTTCTGTTAAGAATCACCAGGATTTATTCGTTATAATCTTACAAGAAGCGATTCTTGTTTGTAGATAGCAATTCATTTTTGTTATAAGAAGCATAAGAGAAAAATAACCAAAGTTTCACGTGGTTAGCTCTATCCTGACGTATTTAGGTAAAATAGATCCAATAAATACCTCAATTTCATCATTACACATATATATCTATACAAAACGATCATAGTAATTATAAACCAGCCCATTGTTGTAATTTGTATAAATTGTGATGCTTTATGCGTTGGCGCATTTGAATACATTACATTCGTCGCTTCATTTATGTTATTATCTTGTGTGTGGATCAATTAACTGTAAATGTGAAAATGAAGTAAGAATTCATTAATATGGTCATTTTGTATATTACTAAATGTGTAAAAATGCAGTTGAGATATTTATATCGAATCTAAGATGTTTTATTGAATGTTTTTGCGTATATAACCCTCATTCATAGAAAGCACGCACTAAATTAAAATCAAAATTGTTATTACAAAAATGAATCAGAAAATAGTTTTAACGTATTATTATTAAAGTTAATTAGTTATATGAAAGTCTGCGTAAGCATAGTGTTATATACGTAAAAAATAAAAAAGGCATCATCAAACTTGTTTCATGTTTTCCCCTCCTTCAAACTTTACATTTTAAAACGCAAATCCTTTAGTAATTTCCGAAAGTATAAATTTTTAAAGACGCGAGAGCACCAAATTGGACAGGAAATGAAAAATCTCGACAGGCAAAGAGTTATTATCAGAGCCATTAAAGCGCTTAAGAGGAAATACTCGACATAAACCAACGCATAAAGCGTTAATTTAGCTTAAATTAAAAGCATTTAGCACAAAATTCATTTTTCCATGTTCAATTTGTGTACAAATTATGACGCATTTCGTGTACATTTTAATGGAATCTGAATGATTTTGCGTGCTAATTGGAAATCGTAATGTTTTCATGATGTAAATTAGTCTACACTTAAGGGAGTCGTGAGAAGCTTTTGGTTACGATTGTAATTTTATTGATTTTTATCCATTGTTATGTATAAAGAATGACGAGATATATTGTAATTATAAATTAAATTGTTTGTTTATGTTTTCTTAATGTTCATCAGGAATTCTCAGCGTTTGTTCATCTAAAAAGATCATTTTTAAAGATTTGGTTTAAGAAATCTTATGACTGATACACTGAGAATACTGATGTATACATAGAAATGGAATGAGATTTGTCGTTTTATGTTCTCTCATTTTGTAATAATAATATTATTATAATGATAACTATTATTCGTAAGAATATGATTTTATTATTGTTTGTTTAAATATTTTAAACAAAATAAAACAAAGTAGACTGTATACTTTCTTTGTATGTTTGTGTTTTCAAAAGGAATCATAGGATTTATTATTCTATGTCAGCCGACCTATCTTATGACTTGTAGTCGAGCCATATTGTACAAAGTACTATTAGGGGAATTTAAAAACAACTAATAATATCAATAAGAAAAACAAAATGGTTCAATCAGTTTTCTTTCTCTCTAGTCGTAGAATTATTAATAATAAAAATGATAATTATTAATAATAATTAAAAAAAAATGAGATAAATAAGAAGATAAAAAGCCTGAACGTCAGTTTTTGTAGAAATTATTGTACATAAATACCCTTTCCCAGCAAAAAAAAAATGTTGTGAACATTTCTTTTGCCGTTATTCATTTTCGCAGAAGACTGCTGTTCCGTGTCGTGTCGTTCGCCCTTCGTTTTCCCGCCATTTTTTGGCTGTTTTCACACAATTTAAATAAAATCATTTGTATTATATTATTAAACGAGCGTTCAAGTTTGATAACATATTAATTATTATTATTATTCCTTATTTTAAAAATTAAAAAAAAAAAAAAAAAACGTGGAGGAGATTGTAATAGGTTCTTTTGTATATGTGATGTATTCATTATTTTTACTATAATAATTTATTATTATTAATTTTATAAAACCCTCTCCTCGATTTTAAGATATAATGATGATGATAATAATAATAATAATAATGTTTTTTTTAAAATATTAACTACTCGTTAATTGTTAAAGACTTCTTCATTTTCATCATTTTGTTTCTCTCGTTTATCATTCGTTGTTATTAAATTAATAATAATAAAAAAAATGATTAAAAATTAATAAAAATTATATTAAATCCCCTCACTCTCCTACCTGTTGTATAAAAATAATATTTAAAAATTAAAAAAAAAAAAAAAAAATTATTTCTGGCATGACTGTCGCCACCTGGTGGTCGCCGCCGTCACCAACTGCTGTTCAAAAACGCTCTCGTCTGTTTCTGTCAATGTTTTTTACTATTTGACTGTAAAATCTTAATAATTGTGAAATTAAAATAACAGAGTTCGTTTTAAAAAAAAATGAAAAAAAATACATTTTTCCATTTTTTAAAAAAGAAATATTATTTTTGGTTTTTTTTTTTCCTTCTCTTTTCGTTGTTGTGGTTTCGATTTATTTCTACAGAAACACGAACAGAAAATGGCTATCGAAATATATTTTGTTGAAATTATAAATTATCATTAAATAATATTAACTCAGATTCCGGAATAAGCTACTTAACTTCATTATAAAATGTTATCCAATAAAGGTTTTTGCTTCGATATTTGCAATAAAGGTCATCATCACACATGGATTCCTTCAAATTGCTAATTTCCTCTATAATTGAATATTATTTCAAATAAGTAAAAATATAAATTCAAGGAATGACAGATTCAAGATTCTTCAATTTTCTGGTTACTAAACTTACAGCAGACTCCAGGTAGTATAAATAATGCTCTTTCAGGCTTAAATCATTGCAAGGGCTTCCTTTAAACTTGGACTCTAAACCCTTCTCTAACATGTAAATTTAATCTTTTCTCAAAAATACTCTGCGTATGTTAAAAATGTGAACAGCATATTCCATTCTCGATTGATTGGCAATTAGGATTTAATCTGGCTTGTTTCAGATAAAATCTATTATACTTAGTATCTGGGGTTGGGTAGGTTGATCGGATGGTATTACAAATTACCATCTTGGTGCCCATTTCATCGAGGGAATTTTGCACCAAAACTCATAAAATTAACTACTTAAACCTACAGGAAGCCAGCCTCGCTAAGAAAACGAGTCAGACTTCCCACTGGGCCTGGTGGATCACCTCATATATAGGAAAACCTAACCTCAGTCTAATATGCACCAGGGCAGCGTAGTTGCTTCCACCATATTACATTTCCTATATAATGGCTGACAAACAATCTAACCAATGGCATAGAATCACTGTTTAGATAGTTCCTGACTTACATAGTATAAAAAGTTCCTTCATTCGCACAGTTTCCCCATTCCACCGCCAGATGGGGAAATTTATCTTTCTGTGTAGAGTATGTTTCATTTGCTAAGAATATTACAAGAAATTACTTGTCCAGTTCGTAAATGAACTTTTTATATAGCCCAACCTTATTCAAAGTATAACAACCTATGTTGTACTTAAGTGTTTCATAAGTGTTTTCTAAATTACGAGAAAATTCAAATTGCGTAGAGGGTTAAGTCGCGAACTATCTGGCATTCCTTTAAGTTTAAATAGACTCAAACTATTCGTATCAATGACTCTGGTAACAAATACTGAACACCAACCAGTTTTGATCCTCTCTGAATCAAGGATTTATGCTTAAACAGTGATTCTATGCAAAATACATGGCAAATGTCTTACAAGCTGAACAATTCTTCCCAATTCATGGTCAAAAATACAAAAAAAACAAAAAAAAAAAACCATCGCCATTTTGTTTCCTTACAGTTTGGTCGACGGCGCGTGCGAATGGAGCGACGCCTCAGTCCGCTGCGCCGTTATTGGGCTTTTGAAGGAGCTCAGTCAGAGCACTCTAGCTTCACTTTCTCCGCTCTCACAGGTGAGAATCGCTAGCTTCAATCACGTCTATGCCGTAAGGTTGACTTAAAGGATGGTACTCATGTGAAAATAAGATAGTAACTGTGAAATCTGTCAGAGATTGGTATCTTGCAATTTTGTTTGTCGAAAGCCAAACTATCAGGCAATTCCTGTTGGAGTTGTATCAATTCAGTCTATCTGCGGCATTAAATCTGATAAAGCAAATTTTTCCGCCTCAGAGAGGTTTCACAGTATATGATGGTGGATCTCAAAATATTCATTCATTTAGGTTGATTCGTTATTGAATCGAAACTGACAACTGGAGACTTCTGGTTTTAAGTCCAGAACATCCTCAAATATGCATTAGGTTTAATAATGAGAGTATATAATAATGACTTCTAAACAAATATTGTTAACCATAATATAAATACAGTGGTTTATTTTCTCATGCTGAACATCTTGAGGAATCTTCCAGAAGGCTTTTAGCTCAGAACGCCATGTTATGCGGCATCCTATAATATGGTTCCCTATACCAGAAGATATTAAGTTCTCATTATGTAATACATGCAGACGTACGTTAAAGACTTGGTTAAATAACCAAAGAATATATGAACCTACGAAAGAGCTTTCTTCATTATTATTATACAATGTCGGTAATTAAGAATATTTACTATGACCGAAATTACATTCCAGATTAACCGAATATCTGAGTTAACGAATTCTGCTCTAGATTGAAGGAATTATACTGGTTAGGATAAATGTCTTTGGGATGTATTAGCAATTCAAATAGGAAGTAAACGTATATAATTGAAAAGAGTAGGTCATTTATATTAAGGGGTTGCCCAAATGAAAAGTGGACACGGTCTGGATATGTACAGTCGGGTGCAAAAAGGTTTTTACCTGGTCCGTAGGAACTGAGCTTACCGGATATTGATCGGTTGCAAAATCAGGTACTTTTACTGAGAGTCAAGGCAGATTAGATGGACCTATCCCTTCTGAATGAAAATAGGGTATCAGGTATACGCTTGGGATGTGCTATCCACGTGCTCAAGTATGACTTAAGTCAAAATCTTTTTTGCACCCGACTGTACTATCTTTAATTGAGACTTAAAAGTAATCATGTTTGTTGAGGAATTAGTCCCATCGTTTACACAACAGGTTAATTCCCTTGGCGTAGAAGGATTGTGGTTGTTTTTTGAAAAAGTCTTTCACTGTATCCTTCACGTTTTCGTCTGAATTGAAACATCTCCCTGCAATGTCTCCTTGGTGATTTCACTGTAGACATGGGGCGCGCGCATTGTCGTTCAGAAGAATCACCTGGACGTTTGTTTGTGATTGACTGCCGAAGTTCTGGATTTCTTTGGCAGAAAATCAATCAGCAGTGGTCCACGGTGGTCGACGAAAAAGATTAACGTCACCTTCTGCCACTAAAAAAACGCGCTACTCCTCGCTGTTCCGTCTTGTACTGATCCACATGAACAGGTGAAGTCTCAGTTTATCCACTCTGGTACACGTCTGGAATCTACTAGCACACTCCTTCACTATGAGCACTGTTGTCGCTGCTTTAGTTATTATGCTATGCAACGCGTTCATTTTTCATTTGGGCATTTCTTATAGTATAGACCCACGGCCCAGGAGACAAATGCGGCCCAATACTAAGTCAAACAAATAATTTTTATCAATGGGAGACATTTACTCTTTTTAAATAATTTTTACTTAAAATTCTACTGTGTATTCCGTAGCCAACGAGAAAGGTAGGCCCCGGCCAAACGCTTCCTATAAAGAAAGCCTCCGCACTGAAACGTCTCACATTGTTACATCATCATACTTCGTCCCGTAGCCAACGAGAAAGACAGGCTTCGGCGTGGAAAAGTCACCTGATCATAGTAGTCCGGCCAACAATCCAACCTTCATTGTTTCCAACAAACGAAAAAATACTGATTGTTAAAATCCAAGATGGAAACGATGAAAAGTGGACACGGTCTGGTGACTAGTATGGTCAGGTGACTTTTCATAGTTACATAAAACTAAATAAAGTTTACTTATTTATTTTGGAAATGATTAAACTAGTTTATAAAATTCTCTTTTCATGCAAATACGCTCACTGGAGTTTTCCTTAAAGTTCTATGTATCCAAAATGACACAAAAGCTACTATCCTCATTATCATCATAAAAAAGCTATGCCTAAATTGTCTTTTCAGCCAATGATATCCAACATTGTAAACTCCAAATACCCAGCTAAAATAGGGAAAGAAAAATGTAAGGAATTCGGTCAGTGGTATGTCAACTATCGTCGCTTCGAAGGTAAATTTCGGTTTAATGTTATTTATCCCTATTTGTTCCCTTGTTCTCTTCTCAATGGAGACTGGGGCTTACTAATTATCCCAGCCTGCCATCTGTTGACTAGAATTATGCCAGAACTTAATTTTGAAATTATGCCACGAGGTGGAACGATTGGAAAGGAGAATACAAATGTGCTCCTCATTATTGACGTTTTTCTCGTGGATCTTGTAATAAATTTTAACTTTTTTTTTTACTCCTTCTCCCGGCCTCTCTGCCTACTTGTGAAATTAAACAAAAAGCATCGACATCACAGAAAATTCCTGAAAAAATGAGTGAAACTCGATTGACCTTTCATCCAACCAAAGAACTTCCTTTGTTACGAGGTTGGTACCAGACGAGCAAGAATCCCTCCGACAGGACGCTTCAGTTTTATGTCGACGAACTTAACAAGGTGATGATAAATCATGAATATATATTTAGCTAAAATTTGATTTAAAAAAACAGATGATAATCGCTAAACTTAAGTAGAGGACGCTACAAGAGACTTATTCTAATACTTATCAATTAATATAACTTTGTATAGGTTTATACAAGGTTACTATAAAAGAAATAGAACTTTAAGCATTGTATCGTGTATCTCAAAAGTCGCGTGCCATATGAAAAGTTTATGAATGTTGGCTTTATGTTCACACGGTTATCTTCAAAATATGTACCATGCACTCGAAGACAATGTCTCACGTGATCCAAATTTTCTTCTGTCACGCGTGAAAGTGTAGCTGGTGGGCTTGGGAATATCGGGGTGCCGGCGATGATATTAGTCTTCAGCTTCTCGTGATGTTCTGTGGTGATCTCCACAAAGAAGTATCAGCTCTACACGTTGTTCCGGTGTCAGCATTATTCCTCTATTTCGCTATTTCACCTACAAAATCAAAGCAACCAATTCATCCATTTGGCACGCAACTTTTGAGACACATGGTATAACACTGAAACGTTAAAATTTAACAGTTAAATAGTTATACCCCCAATACATTAATAGCCTAGAGTAAGTTAGTTGGTTTTTTGTTTTGTTAAGACTTCGTTTTAGAAAGGGGTACAGGCCCGTCTTCTTTCAAGAAAACACATAACTGGGGAGAAACTTGTGCTAAGTGACTGGGTGATGCCTTAACTCCAAGATGACAGTAAAAGCTGATTCTCACTGCACCTCCGTGTCTACCATCATTGATTGTTGACTGAAAACTTGAAATCTAATTAAATTTGTAGAATGGTATTATAAAACATAAAAAAGCAGCGTTTGTACGTTTACCAAACTCTAAGATGCTCAAGGATTAAGTTTCTATTTATTCCATACAAAACAACCTTATATTAAGTTTAATAAGAATTGGGAGTCACTATTAACACTATACTCTTTTTCTTAAAAGAAGTTCTTGACCTTTGTTCGGAAACCAATCAGAAGGAAGCACTGGTGATTCATTACTTTCTCCTAATACTTGTACTGCAGACACTTCGTTAGAGGGAGAGATAATCCTTAATGTCTTTACTGCCATGTCCCGATGTGTTCCGATTGGTTCGTTGTGTTAGTCGTCTTTTCTGAAAAAGTGTGTAGTATAATACCTCAATTATGAATGCAAATGCATTTCTATGGAATTTAAAAGGTTATATGGAAGTCAAGACAACATGTTACCATAATATGCCTTGTATGTAATACAATATCACCATATCATAGTTTTAGGAATTGGAGGAGTTTGCTTCCTTATGATATGCTCATTTCGTTTACAGATATAGGGAAGCAAACTTTGAACTTCCAAGTTTTCCATGGCTTTATGGTAGACTAGACTCTGCTGTTGTTTCAAAACTGCACACTAAAGTGTTCCCACTGTACTGTAACGCCTTCCCGATATCAGCGCTTGTCATTCTTCATTGATTAATATAATTCAAGGTCTTTGTATACAAGATATGGAAGGAATGGCTGCAAAATATAATGGCTATACTATAGCATGCCTTCCAACTTGTACGATTTTTCAGTACAATGTACGGATTTCGATGTAATTGTACGATTGTACGGACAGATTTATAAAATGGCTAACAAAAATGGCTAAGACACTTGGAAAAATGGCGCAAAATAAAACAAAGTGCACTAGTGGTTTCTGAAAATTGCCATTGAATAATATACCTAAGTGTATATCTTGTGAAGCTCCCACGAGCATGAATCATACATTAAGAGGTTCGGGATGTTTTCCTTTGCAGTTGCTTCTACGTTAGTCCACTGTTCATTGGAGTTGGAACAGGACTTTGACGAGGTACTCGCCCAGTGTCCGTTACCAGTGTATGTTGAATAAGCGACAACGTGTATGCCAAAGAAGAAAAGGTATCTGTCATCATATTCATGCTGCTGGTAGACATTGTCCTGCTGGAATGGTGTGACTGCAGTTTTCCTGATTTTATTGGAAAATATTGGAAATTAGCTCTTGCCCGTGATATATAAAACGTATTCCAAGTTTCGTCAAAATTCGATCAGCAGAACGGGCTCTAGAGGGGTCTGAATAGTTAACTTAAATATTTTCAGGACCTTATTTATGATTAATAGCGTATAACAAGCGATAACTCGAAAACGGATAGAGATATAGGAAAACGGATTTCATTATCGTATTAGTGAGGAAATTGCACCCCAGATCGACTGGTCACACGACCCGCTTTCCGGTTGAACATAACATTGTTCCTGTACATTTTTGAGTAAATGTACGAATTTCACTCACCATAGGTTGGCAAGTATGCTATAGTATCGTAGATTTGCACTAGTCGGCGATCTTCTCTTGCTATAGACTGTCTGGAAAGACCTGTTATTGGCGTTCTCATTCCATTTCTCCATCACAACTCATCCCATATCATTCATTCCCGAACTCGAGGACATCATTCTGCTTGCTCTACTTCGAGAAATCTCAAAATGGCATTCGCATACCTTTTTTGCCATAAAGCCTTCAAAGATTGGACTCATTAAATCGTTTCCAATTAGTGTTTGGCAAACGTACAAACACTGTCTCGGCTATTAACAACGAGTGTAAGAGCGAGTAGAATAGCTTCACGGATATTGCTGGCCATACTTCGATATTTTCTCAAAAGGGCCTTTCCACAGTGTCCTAGAAAGTTCATTCTTACTGAACAGTTAGATTATTCCATCATGGTAAACAAACGAGAATGCTAATTTACAGCCCATTGTCATTGACTGATGCTGGGAGAGTATTACCTTTTCTAAAGAGTATTATGATTCAGCTCATGGACCACAAACCCTACTTCAATTCGTCCAAGATCTATTGCCATTGAGGCAGTGGAAATGTAAACGTTGCGTAAATGGGGGTCCTTCGAATTAAAACAGTGAACATCCAGTCATGTGATGGCCTTCTAACGAACTTTCACAAAGACTTTCAATGTTCCAGAACAGCCAATGGTATCCAATGCTAGCTTCTTGCTTTTGGTGGAAACGTTTCATTGATTTCTCTCACAATCAAACTAAATGCAGGATTACCGTGATGGTCCTTTTATCCAGATTATTTCTTGTTATTGTTACTATTAAGACAACATTCGGCGTAACGCCATCTTCAGAATTCCTCTATGGTTAATTAAGCTAATTGCTCCATATTTGAAGATGGAAAACTACTGAAACGTGTTACTATTGAAATAAATTTATGTATTTCGCTTATAAAACTTTATAATTTAATTTTTTATTATTTTTTTTTTAAATATAAAAATAAGCAAAAAAAAAATTTTTTTTTCGGATTTTCGAGTAATTACATCGAACTCTTCATTACTTCTTTATGAAGTTATAATTTATCTTTATTTTATATCCATAAGGCTGTCGTTCGACAGGAAAGACCTAAAGTGACGTTGGGTAAGCTTAAGAATTGGTGGAAAAACGAACGCCAGAGAGAGCGGCGGATGGGCAACGACGACAAGAGCGATCGAAGGCGAAGAAGACGAAAGAAGAGAGAAGAGCAACCGAGCACATCACGAGAACAGGATGGAAGATGTTTATTAAACTTATAATAATATATTTTTTAAAAGGCAATATGAGCTTATGTTAAATTATATATACAAGTTGAACAAAAAGTTTTGTACAATTATTCTGTCATAGTACAAATATATTATTTCATATAAAAAAGGCAAAGGTTTATTCTAAGAAGAATTAAATTTTTATATTAAAACATAAAATCCATGATTAACGGGTCATCGAGTCATTATTTCAAAACATTAAAAACATTAATTCAAAATTTTATTCATAGATGGCAGCACAATCCAACTATTGACTTTCGGTTTCTGTTTCGATCCTTCTATCAAATCTAACACAACATAATAACAGTAATACAAAGATACTGCTTTCATATTATATAAGGCTTAAGAATTTATTATCTGAACTAAACTAACAATTATACGTATTCAGACATTATTCATCTTAGACTCATTATTAAGTGCCGAGGCATAGAAATCTCGTTTCTCAAATACCAATCCAGAAATTGTAGGTTGATGTGTTCTGATCTAGAAAGCATACTCAACAGAAACTGGCACTTTTATTTGGGCTATATGTTATTTAGTATTGATTGATAAGTCTATGATTAATAGTCATGTTATCATAATATTTTGAGGTATTTTTCGTAAACAAAACCAACCATTCATTTCCCGAGAGTGACATCATCAGCTGACCTTTTCCTGATTCAAGTTTGTGACCAATTTCTTCTGTCCTAAATTTATTTACGCCCATTTCGAGAAAACCCTTGACGCATGTTTAATGAGATATACGGAACTCGCTGTTTCAAAATAATGGTTTTCAGTTTTAAGAAGAAATGGAAAGCTCGTTCATATTCTAAGAAAGGCTGTTGATATCCCTAAACAGTTTTTACTTTCTTATACATAGTATTGTAATCACGAAAAATTTCAACGTCCAGATTTTCACTGATCTTCACGTTTTAGGGTCCCTAGATTACGAAAAAGTGATTTCTGGAAAATGTCTGTGTGTCAGTCTGTATGTGTGTGTGTGTATGTATGTGTGTGTGTGTGCATGTATGTGTGCGTGTGTATGTGTGTGTGCGCGCGCGTCCACGATAGCGTCCAAACGGCTGAAGCTATCGAAACCAAACTTTAAACTTAAGATTATAATATTCCTCGGGAAATCTGATTAGTTTTCCAGTAGAATCGGTGAACCGGAAGTATCAGTTTACTTCAACGCCAAAATATAGATTTTGAAATATCTCGTTACCCATTGCGTTTATGAAAATTTTGAAAGGATTGAAAAGTATTACAATTACAATTTTAAACAACTTTCGTTAAGAAAGTTTTTCAAAATTCCACCCGGAAGTACCAGTTCTACTCTAGTCAAAATCCAGTTGTTTGCTAATATAGGCGAAATAAGACGGATTAGAAAATTTTGGAACCTTTACCAAAATGTTTGGAAGCTAATTTGAAGTAACTTTTATTCACAAAATTTCTATTGGAAGTAGCCATTTTAGACAGTTGTTTAATTACTTTCTTCTACATAGTTTAAGGGAGTATCGTAATCACGAAAAATTTCGACCTCCAGATTTTCACTGATTTTCACGTTTTACTGTCTCTAGAATACGAAAAAGTGATTTCTGGAAAATGTCCGTGTGTCAATGTGTGTGTGTGTGTGTGTGTGTGTGTGTGTGTGTCCACGAAGTATCAGTTTACTCCAGCGCCAAAATATAAATTTTGAAATATTTCGTTAAACATTACGTTTATGAAAATTTGGTACGGATTAAAAAGTATTCCAATTTCAATTATAAACAACTTTTGTTAAGAAAATGTTTCTAAATTCCAACCGGAAGTACCAGTTTTACTCTTATGAAAATCCAGTTTTTTGCTAACATAGGCGAAATAAGATGGTATAGGCAAATTTGGATTCTATACTGTTTAGAAGCTAATTTGAAGTAACTTTTGTTCACAAACTTTAAAATTTCTATCGGAAGTAGATATTTTAGACAGTTGTTAAATTTTTTTCTGTATTTGGACCAGGACATTTATGTATAAGAAAGTCGTGTTGTGATCACACCTTATTTTTTTCAGGGACAAAAATGTTCATCTTGACAAAAACGGAACGAGTAATCTAAAATTTGTCTGGAGAAAATTATAATTCTATTTATTTATTAAAATTGCCTCAAATAGGCATTGAATACAGGTAATACATTCGCCTTAGAAGATAATTGTATGTACTACCGATCAGGAAATATTCCCCACCTCAATATTGCCTTATAGGAAATGTTGATTGATTGCTCACTCCTAGAACTTATTCAGTTGTCCGCGTTGTAGGATTTGGAAAACAAAAGCTTCTGTATCCAAACGAAAGGATAACGGTTTTAAAGTCAAGTTTTTTATAGTGTATTCACTTTTTTCGTTTCATAGAGAACTGTAAGAAATTTAATTCATAAGGTTAAGTTTAATTTCAGTTTCAAATTGTCCACGTCTAGAACGTACTTTGAACGTCTAACCTATCAAACTTTGAAAAACTTTTGACATATGACACTGATCACGTGAAATCATTAGTTGTCTGTGATGTACAGCGAGACACATGTTTCAAGAATGTGGTGATTGTCCTAGAAAGGGACGACTCTCATTACAGACACTTGGTCTGGAATACATAGAAGATGAATCTTTTGAAGTTAGATATGCAACATGGGAGGAAAATAAACTCATTAAGAAAACTGTTTCCATTGATACCTTCATTGATGAACTTGGGAAATTGGCAAAATTTTACACTGTTTCTAAAACCTGCTGAACTCAAAAGTGGAAGTTCTCCTTTTCAGGGAAAATAGTGCTGAATGGTACTGATCAACAGTAAAAAAATAAAAAAAATTTGGGATTGGCATTTTTGAAAAAAAATTTTTTTTTGAAGTAAAAAGAAAATGCATACACCTGCAGAAAGAAAACTTGAAGATATATTTCAAAACAGAGTATATCGTTTGAAAGAGAAAAACACTGTCTTAAAAAAAAAAAAAAAAAAAAAAACTGCAACAAAATATCTTTAACGGTTTCCGCACTTTAAAATTTTTGTCGAAAATCGGAAGTGCGAAAGACGCCCGTGACGCCATCTTTGGTAGCCTTTATCTCGGGCCAGGAATTTTTTTGGGCAAAACCAAAAAATACGGATATCCCGGGATGGATGAATTTTACCTTCATCTATCCCTGGGGTATCTTATTTTTTCCTGAATTTTAACACATGTACAATTTAAAGACATCTGAGACTATCAAGGTCAGATTTTTTCTTTGCATGCCTGAATTGATATGGACCACACCAACTTCATTCTTAAAAGCAAAGGGTAGGCACTTAAGAGTTCGATATATGACACAGTTAAGCTCTTATATTTTCCAAACTACAGTAGGCCACCTGAATCCGCGAGGGTTTGCTTCTCTAAACCGCGGATAGTAGCAAACCATGCGTAAGCTTCAAATTTTGCACATACAGTATTAAATATAGCAAAATATTTAAACAACAGTTTGTGCTTATTCGTTTTTTTTTTTAATTTTTTTTCCTCTAAGCAGAGAATTAGTTATGGCTGGCAAAAAGTGTGTTGAAAAACGAAGTTAGAGAAAGCATAAAAAAAAACTTATCACTAATTGGAAAAATTGCTTTGAAACTCGAACGATTTTGAATCGATCGCCGTCTCGGAACGGATTATGCTCGAATTGCGAGGTACCATTGAACCGCGGATAAGTGAAACCGCGGATATCAAATCCGCGGGTAGGGGGGTTTACTGTATGTTACATTTTAAAGCTTACTATCAAATAGAAGGTTGAAACTTTCAAATGAAGTACATTTCACGTTCTAAGATTTCTTGTTTACGGCGTTAGAGCTTTAGAGTTAATGGATCTTCAACCTCTAAACAAAGTCCTCCATTAAATTTTATAAGTCCTAAAATATTTTTAAATTATCCACGTATCATATTCAAGAACATTGTAAGCACAAAACTATTATCGTCAGACACCGATATCAGCACAATTACCTATTTTTTTCGCTTCCCTTCCCAAGGAATGATAATTGCGTTTGAGGAGAAGGAAAACACGGTGGGTGAGTTATGAAAGTGAAATCGCGCTTCTCCCTTTCTTCATCTCGTTTAACCTTATTTGGATAAAGTATTAAAGAAAAAAAAAAGAATAATAACTCGTTGAAATAGCTATGAGCATTGCCTTTTCAGTTAATAGGGACGTGCGAAGCCATTTTCTCCTCCTACTTTTTCACCTTTCCCTTCAAGAACTTGAACCGGACGTGACAAAGAAAGAAACGGAGTCTAATATTTTCCGAAGAATTTTTTTTTCCTGAATACGCCTCTCATAAAAATTAATTTTCTGCCCATTATGCAAGTAAATTAAAAGTGTGTGTATAAATTTTATGCATTTTTAATCATTTAATTTTGGTTTCGAGTCGTTAAAATAAAATTTATATTATTAAAAAAATTTTTTTCTTACTTTCAATTGGTTTTGCTCAAGATGAATTTTAATGAATGCTTTTCAACAAACGCTTTCTTAAGCAAATGATTTGTGCGCGTAAAAAATCGAATAAAAAGGTTCGAGTAAGAACCGAAAAGAATGCTGAATAAATTACAATGGCTGACAAACAACTGAAGCACCCAGAAGGAGTGGTCCAATATTATTTATGCACACCCTTGATGTGAGAATAAACAATTAGATTCACAAGGATCTGTAATGTCTAGAACGCTCACCAGAGTGCATTCGTGATGTCACCGCCATGTCTTTGATAAGTTGTTACCAGTCAACTGCTCTGAGTCCGACAAGTTACGCAAGACGCTCAGAGAGGATTATTGTACTGTACAAAGCACCCGCGACGCCTCGCAGCCGCGTAGCCATCCTATCCACCAGCTGACAGCATTTGACAAGGGCCGCATTGCGGGACTGCATGAGGCTGGTTGGTCGTATCGGCCCGATGTTGGAATCAATGCGTACATGAGGGCACCCATGCACGTCGTGCAGGTTCGGGTCGACCAACAAACACCACCTCAAGGGAGGACCGTCGTACGGTGCTCCAAGAATTAAGGAATCCCATGGTATCGGCACCCGCCATCCGCGAACACGTATTGGAGACTCTACAACATCCCGTGAGTTCCGCACAGTCTCTCGACGACTCACATCCGCCAGATTGGTGTCCTACCGCCTCATGAGTCGGTTGCCATTAACACCACAACACCAACGCCTACGTTTAGAGCGGTGCCTTGCCCGGGAGGCATGGACAGAGGACGAATGGTGTCGAATCATGTTTAGTGATGAGTCCCGCTTCACCATGACCTGCGATGACCATCGTGTTTGCGTATGGCGGCGTCCAGGGCAGAGGGCACAACCCTCCCAAATTGTGGAGAGACACACAGGCGTAATCCCTGGCATCAGGGTGTGGGGAGCCATCGGATATGCGTTCAAGTCACCTCTAATAGTGCTTCGGCAGACTTTGACGGCACAGCGAAACGTCACAGACATTCTGCGTCCGCACGTTCTGGCATTGTACCAACAAGTTAAAGCACGCCCACACACAGCACATGTGTATATGGACTACTACAGCATTTTGAGGTCATCCCGTGGCCAGCAAGATCTCCGGACCTCTCCATCATTAAAGACGTGTGGGGTGACATTAGAAGGAGACTTCGTCCCAGTACCAACCTGCGGGATCTGGAGGGACAGCTGCAACAACTGTGGACTGACTTGCCTCAGGAGAGGATCCAAAGGCTATTTGACACCATTCTGAACCGCTTAAGGACATGCATTGGGGCCAGAGGGTTTCCATCTCGGGCTGATTTTCGACGGGAATCGTCATTTTCCACTGCGGAGAGACTTCGCGGACATCTGTACAATAATTCTTTGAAACCAGGAGAAAGTTACTGCAAATACTACTATTATTAGCTTAGCTAAATGGATACGAATATATGCTTTATAACACCACTTGAAATAAGATAAAATATATTTCACTTGTATAAAAGTGAACAATCGGATTCCAATTACAAGGGGCGTTCAAATTTAACCTGGATTTTATTTTTTATAAAATTAGGAAACTACAAAAAAAGCACAGTAGCGCACCAGTTATATTCAAAGAACTCTCCTTGCTTCTCTATACATTTTTCCAGCGTTCTGAGAGCATCTGGATACCGGTTCGGTGAAGATCTTCAGGCTGATGTCGAAAGCACGTCAGGACAGGCTTTTTCACTTCCTCATTAGAGCCGAACCTCTGCCCTCCCAACAACTCTTTCAATGGTCCAAAAAAGTGATAGTCGCAAGGGGAGAGATCAGGGCTGTTTTGAGGATGTGGTAAGATGTCTCATTTGAGCTTCCGTCAGTGTGTCCATAGTCAGTTTGGCTGTGCGTGGTCTGGCATTGTCTTGCAGAAAACAAACACCTGGTCGCTTTTTCCTTCGTGCCGGCTTCAGGGACGTCCTCAAAATGTCACTATAGTAGGGTGCATTTATGGTTCGACGTTCTTCCAGAAAATCGACATGAATGATACCCTTAATGTCCCAGAATAAAGTCGCCATCACTTTCGTTGCTGACGGTTTCATCTTGAATTTCTTGGATCGTGGTGAGCCAGCGTGTCTCCACTCCGTGCTCGTATGCTTGCTTTCTCGTGATACATTTGAAAATTATGACACAATATCATGTGGTGAAAGGCGATTAAATATAAATTACCTTCTCACTACAAGTGCCAAAGAGAAAGGTTTCACAAGAACATTCAACCCCTGGCAAAAAGAATGAACTCACTATGTGACTTATTATTGACAAGGGAAAGGAAAGTTACAGAAAAACCTATATTTAAATTGAAAATGTAAAAACTAAAATGTTTTAATGACTCCCTGAGTATAATCTATAATGTATAGTAATTTAATGTCAATACATTTAATTGGATACAAAATAAAAAAATGAAACGTAATCCACTACCTTGGAAAAAAGTATCAACTCAGTGGTTTCCTGAGAAAAAACCTTGAACTCAAACAACTTTTCTGTGGAAAAGAAACATTTTAATACATTTAGTATTTTGTAATTCCACCCTTGGCTTCAATTATAGCCTTAATTCTTACAGGCATCGAAGCAAAAAGATTATCACAATACTGCACGGTAAGTTTTGGCCCTTTTGAGTTCATCTTTGTTGGACGGATGAGCTTCTCTTATCAACTCTTTCAGTTCACGCCACAAGTTCTCAATTGGGCTGAGGTCGGGCTGTTGGCAACCATCTAAGATGCTTCAGGCCATTGTTTATAACCACTGTTGCACTATTCCTGTAATCTGATGGTTTCATCGTCTCCAAATCGTCTTCAAGTCTCCAGTACTTCCAAATATACTTCTGATTTCATGGTACCTTCATTATACACATTTTGCCCGGACCACTGGCCGTCACACAATCCCAGGTGATGAGAGATTGCGTAAACTTTACAGAGAAATTTAGGCAATCCTCTTGAAATTTTTCATCAACACACCTCCAAACAAATGTTCCATCACTATCTCCTGCACCAAGGGCAATTCTCGACTTATCGCTGAAAATTACCTTCTTCCAGTCGTCTACAGTCATATCTCTGTGTTGTTAGACTCACTGTAGACGAGCCTGTTTGTGCTTCTTTGTAAGCAGAGGTTTGGTTTTGGCTTTTCGGAACGAAAAACCCATCTCGTTAAGGCGATTTCGTATTGTCCTGTTGCATACAAGGATTTGGTATTTTCTCACCCCGTTGTTCAGTTGTTCTGACGTTAATCTTCGATGTTGAATGCAAAACTTTCGAAGAATTTGATCTTGCTACTTCGTAGTTTTACGGGGTCTTCCACTTCTTCTCTTGTTTTCTACTGTTCCCTGGTACCGGTATATTTTCTGTATATTGTGATACGGCAGTTGAGAACATAGCAGCTCTTCTGCGACTATCCTTGTGCTTTTTCCAGATTCACAAATTTTACAATTTAATCTTTGAACTGTTGTGAAAACTCTTTTGAAAGTGCCATTGAGTCACGAAAACACGAACACTACGACAGGAAAACTACAGTAGTTTTATGTGTAGATAATCGAATTCCACAAAAAGCTGACTTCCCTTTATTTCGCTTGTGTTATTTAGCGTTTTTAGGGGTGTTGCATTAGGTGAGTTCAAAGTTTTTTTAGATTAGACTCAGGGAGTCATTAAAACATTTTTGTTTTTACATTTTCAATTCAAATATAGGTTTTCTGTGACTTTACTTTCCCTTGTCATTAATAAGTCACACAGCGAGTTCATTCTTTTTGCCAGGGGTTGTAATACAGATTCACATATTTTCATAAATATTTACAGATGAAAAAAAGCAGGAACTATTATGTGGAATTGCCTGTATGTGAAGGAAAAACCTCTTACCACAAAGAAACATCCGAGATATAGGATAGAATATTCATAGTGGAAAATTTTAAAAAAAATTTAAGATAAATCCCATTGAGTTGTATTCCAGTAATTCGTAGAGGAACAATAGCATGGAAACTCAAATTCCAGTCCCATACCTGACGGATATTTTTTTACTTTATAAGAAATAAGAACTCGCTATTAGAAGAACTGCGACAAGTTACAACAACAGTAACGGTTTTAAGGAATGGAAATTTCTAATTGATTAAACTCCAAAGAGATTACGATCAAATAATGACAATAAATTAGAATGAAAGCTTGTTTTCATCTTACTCTACGTATTTGTCTAAATATTAATGACAGCGAGACCCGAAAGCGCCAATAACACACTTACATTACATACAATTGGGGTTAAGTTGACAGTGGCGAAAAATCGAAGTTATGCTGAAGTTATGCGTATATGACAGAAAGTACAAATGAGTGCCGAGTGCTTGTTTTCCAGAATGATTCATAGCTCATGTCTTGAGTGGGGTATTCAAGTCACGTGAATGGAATGACATCATGAGTGAAAGCTGACTTCGTACAGAGTTCCGTGTAGTTTTTTTAATTGATAAGATTGCACTCAAAAGCAACTTTGTATACATGTTACACCGGTTTCTAGTGCAGTGAAGAAAACTACGGCTAAGTAAATAATATTTATTGGAGTTATTTATGACGGAGTTAGAAAACCTTAAACTTTAAATGTGCTTTTAATAAGTTTTCGAAAATGAGGAATTAATATTAATGAGTTTTGAATTTTTTTAAAAATTTTTTTCGATGAAATTAAAACCTAAAAGATCTTTATATGCGCTTCAATGAGTTTTGTAAAGAAAAATACAATAAAAAATAGCAATTTTTCTCATAACTTTATCCCTCGATATTTTGGCAATTAAAAAGAATTTATGTCAAAATTGGATTTCATTTCATAGCTCGTTCCATAGGAGGTCACCAAAATTCATAAAGGGCAAAGATCATAGAAGAGAAGCTATGAACATTGGAAAGCAGGGCAAAAATGAAATGGATTACAAATTCGTAACCTACATTTGCAAAAGCCCTAATGTATATTCTTTCAAGGCAAAAATTTTTTTTTAATATTCAGAAGGAATGAAGATGCGCTTGTAGGTAGGAGTAACTGTCACTCCAATTTGCATTTTTAATTAAAAAATTTTAAGAGTGAGAATATAAACTCTGTACTCGATTTTAGTGAATAAATATGTATTTATCAAGATTATACTGAACATTCTTTACTTCTTATTTGATATAATTTCATATTATAAAGGGTGGATACAAAAATGAGCCCCACCCTCTTTTTTTTTTATTTTCGTAACCGAAGCAGATCTGTCAATTTTAATGAATCCAATGAATAGAAAGTGGTGGGGTTTTTTATCCCATGGTGCACTTTTCATCATCCCAAATATGCAAATTAAGACGCATTAAATCCTATCTTAAAAATCGTTACAAATACACGAAAAATTCCAATTGAAGACTTGTTCAGCATGGAATTCCGAACAAAACAAAAAAAAAAATTCCAAAATCCGATGAACGGAACCCCGTTGTAATTTTGTTACCCACAACTTCCTATTCATTGGATTCATCAAAATTGACATCTGCTTCGGTTACGAAAATAAAAGGTGGGGGGGGCTCGTTTTTGTATCCACCGTGTATACAGAAGAATACTACAGTCGAAAATTGTTTGGATAACCTATTATGGACCGACCAAGCTTTTAGCACTATGTTAGATTTTAAACAAGCACGATAATAATATAGGAAAGAACGGGCCAGGAGAAATGTGGTCACATGACGCAGAACATGAAATCACTGAGAAAAAAACAAACATAACTCCAGAATTAATACTGTACTAGAATTAATCAGATGACATGTTCGAGAAAGTCTTCACTGCCTGTCTGGCTTTGATAATTCGCAGATAAATGTCTACCAATACTGATCTCTTCGATATTTTCATAGTCATTATACTACACGTAAGGAATGAAAATAGTAGTATAGATATTTATTTATTTATTTATTTATTTATTTATTTATTTATATGCATTCCAGATGGAATAAAATATACTACATGATAAAAGGAGTTGGGACACCTGTTGCTCTACCGTAAAGCCGCAAAAAGCTTCAATCAGTAGTGTGTAGGAAGTGCCGCGTTATCCAGAATGGTCCTGTAGCCATCAGCATTGAGGTTTCCGTCCACCTTGATGAGCGGGCCCAGTCCAGTCCAGGAGAAACACTCCAGGTGTTCACAGGAGTGTCCCAACAACTCCTTTGATCATGTAGTGTATAATCAGGAAAATAAATAGGAAAAATAATGAAAAAATATAGGAAAATTTTTGGAATACATCTGTTACTGTATAAAATATTTGTTAAAGTTCAGAATAGTATTATTATTCTTCAGAATAGGTTAGTCATAGTCCATTTGCACGTTGATATAATGTTCCGTGATCATCGAAAGTAGAGTAGTTCGGTTGGTAGTGGTATAGATTTTTTGAACATTAGAGTCAATAAAATCGCCAGTAGTCCAGACGGACTACAGCAAGGGATGATCGTTGAATTCAGCGATGACTGAAGCAAATAAACGCCTATAAACAACGAAATTCTAAACAGCAATTACAGGTAGACTTTCGTCATTCCCATATTCTGTGCACGTATGATAAAAGATCGCAATAAACAATAAATAGAATTCTGTGGCGTTTAGCGGAGAGTTAGATCCAATCCAACATGACTATAGGGGAACTTAACGAATGGATTGTTGCGTGGGAAACTAATATGACAGCAAGATTGAGACGGTTATCGTGATTACGTAGAAAGAATACTAAACCTGTGTCAGGCATTTCATGAATGTGACATATGGCGTTTTCCAACGTCACAACGCATTATCACTTTGTGAATCACATTAGAATAGTAGTTGTCAATCCTTTCACCACAATTCAAACTATCATTCCCAAGATGCATTTTACATAAATTACAAAATATCACATTTCGCTGAATAATGATTCCAATTCCCCCCCACTTTAATCAATTCGTTACAAGCAATAATTAAATTTATGCAAAGCTGAAGATGAGTTAAGAATAGAAAGGCATCAAAACATTTCGAATTATTTTATATCATTGCTATTTTTATATCAAAAAGATAAAAATTACATGACCATGGACTCTTAAACCTTGGTGTCGATTAATATAATAACTCCTTTGTTTTAGATTACTAAAACTTTAGAAATTAACTACGTATTTAATAGTTTCACCTTTCAAACTTAGACCACCCAGATTTTTAATATTTCCATTTCAAGGATGAAATTGAGACAACAAAGACATTTATGTTGAAGCTTAACCAGGTTTGCACGATCCAAAGGAAAAGTTGAAGTTGAAGAGTCATTTTTTTTTTAAACTCACGACTGTTTTGAAATTTAAATGCAATTAAGGCTACTTCTTCTTGACTAAGGAATTAGAGAGAACTCCTTTGTTAAGTTGCTATAAATGAAATTATTTCATTCATCAGAATATCACATATAGATCAACATTGTCGTCTATGTCTGCCTACTTAGAGTTTGAAATACAACTTTTTTTTTGTAATATAGAGTATAAACAAAATATATTCAAGGTCTTTGACTTTCGAAGACCCCAGTCTAAGCATGCTTAATGTGATAAATCTTCTCACTTATATTCCTAAACTTTAAAATGTTTTTTACAAACATAGAATAATTAATTATTCAAAACGTAATCTTCATTAGCTGCATTCGAGCAACTTTTTCCATTTTCCCACGCGTGAATTCTAGGCGTTAGAAAGTCAGGAAATCCACTTTTTTCCCCCCTCGATATCTGTCCACGTTTCTTACTTGCTACAAACCACTAAAAAGGGAAATTCTCGAAAACAAATTAATGATGACCAATCAAATTCTCAGAAGCTTATACGAGGGGCGATTGATAAATAAGGTCTCCATGTTTGTAACTTTTTTATTTGTTAACCGATTTTCAAAATTCTATTTGTATCTTATACTCACATTTGTCCTCTATGTAATGCACTATTCACTTTTCGACATAGTCCCCATCCCTTTCGACGCATTGCGCCAACGCGTGACTAGTTGGGTGAACCCGTCGGAGAGGAATTCCGGAGTTGGTGTCGACACCAGGATTGAATGGCAGCTTTGGACCCTCTTCTGGAGTACGATAACGTCCGCCCGCACACGAGTCACCACACACCAGATGCGTTGCAGCGCCTACACTTCAAAGATGAAAAACTGCAGTTCAAAAATGAAAGACTTTGCACATTGCGACTTTCACCACTTCCCAAAGAAGAAAGAGCCCCTTAAGGCACATGAGTTGGTTCTGACGGCGAGGTAAACGCTGCCATTCAATCCTGGTGTCGACAACATTTCCGGAATTCCTCTCCGACGGGTTCACCCAACTAGTCACGCGTTGGCGCATTGCGTGGAAAGGGATGGGGACTATGTCGAAAAGTGAATAGTGCATTATATAGAGGACAAATGTGAGTATGAGATACAAAAAGAATTTTGAAAATCGGTTAACAAATAAAAAAGTTACAGCCATGAAGACCTTATTTATCAATCGCCCCTCGTATATACATAATTTCTTATATTTTATTTTACTTCTAAGGTATATACATATATTAGACAAAAATGTCAGGGGGAAAGTTTCGTATTATTCGTTAGGGGTTTCGAATTCCCAGTACCGTAAATGCGTAAATGCGCAGTACCGTAAATGCGCAGTGCAAATAAGCGCCGCATCCTATTTATCGCCGCACCAATTCTACATCGAAGGTAATAAGCGCCGCGCTCAATTAACTGAACATTTCAATGCCGCTTATCGAAATTGTCGATGCCATCACCGAGTAAATTTCAGTTGATTTCAATGCATAAAGTATATCAAAAAAATAAAATATCGCAAAATTGTGATTGACGAAAGTGATGGCGATTCAGATTTTGATCAAGAATAGTAAGCAATTCATGATCGTATCGTTTGTTCAATAAACAGTGTACATTATTTTATAAAATTTTGCGAATTTTTTCCCCCACTTTATTTTTTTTACCAATTGAGAGAAGTAAGCGTCGCATCCAATTAAGCGCCGCACTGAATTTGTTCTGAACCGAATAACCGATTATTAAAAAGCGATTTATTAAAAAAAAATCGGCGCTTATTAAAAAGCGATTTATTAAAAAAAAATCGACTTCAGATCTCGAAATTCCTTTTCTGGTCGGTACCAAAGATTGAAAAGATCACAATACAGTAGAAGGACTAACTGTGCACAGTTTTAATAGGAAGGTACCACAGAAGAGAGAACCCTTTTTGAACCAGGAGACAGACCACTTCAGGACAACATGCAATTATAATTTACAAGGGGACCGCACGGACATGCAATCACGGATTTGGTTGAAATTTTAGGAGGTCAATCTACAACATTAATATACCTTCACTGTAACAAGATTTAAATCAATGGCCTTTCGTTTCGGATTTACATTTGTTATTGTAGTGCCAGATAAGCCAAGTGAAAAGAAAGTTATACCTCCTAACAGCGATGGCGCAGTGGTTAACGTCAGGTTCTGTGGATTTACTGATCCGGGTTTGATTCCTGTAATACTGAAATTTTTTTCATCCCCCCCCCCCCCATTATTTTTCCATTTTTTCCCGTTTTTTGTATATTTCGCCATTATTATTTCTTTGCACTTTGCATAATAGCATTCGCATACAGAAGTAACGTCACAGGTCAAAAAAAAATGCAAAATGCGTTAATGCGTTGTACAATATTTTCATGGATGGTCATTGGCGATCCGTGATGTGGCGGTGACGGTGACGATTGCGCATAGATCGTCGATAGCGCGAATAGATCTTTATCGTTTCTTTTTCATTTCACACGCCACAGCAATGCCCATCAGTGCCGAAAAAATCTGCGATATCATCATACGAATACCTCTCAATAGAATATTCACAAGTTTCTACTCCACAAGTATATGTGATTAACTTTACATCCCGACAACGCTCACATCCTCAACTGTGATCAACGATACAGCGAAAACCTACCTGCATCCAACCTGTGATGTTCACAGCAAGCTCAAACCACCTTAGCAAAATAAATCGTATAGAAATGTACAACACAAGTGATACATCCATCCAACGAGCAATATTGCATCATGACTGTCTCACTCCGGGCAAGCCATGAACTGTTAATCTCACAAAAGTAGTCTCCTAAAAAACTGTCCTAATAACCCATGAACAAAAAACTATCAGTGATTTTAACATAACCGATTTCAAACAGAATAGTTACAGTTTGATATCTTGAAGAATTTTTTAGTCCTGATGTTATCAAAATTGTTGTTCTATCAGTCAATATTTCCAAAGAAAAATTATTATTAAAAATTGTTTCACCTAAATTCCAATTTCATTATAAATTATTTTGTTTATTACTTTTTAGTTTACCAGTTGTGTTGGTAACGACCTGACAAATCTTTCGATGACGTCCCACAAATGTTCAATAGGATTGCAATCTGGGAAACGTGGAGCCCAAATCATTGTCGTGAAGTCGGTAGCATGTTCCTCCAGCCACTGCTGTGTCCCAAGGGCCGTGTGTGGAGGCGCATTATCTTGCTGGAAGATGCCATCGCCCGCGGGGAAAAACAGTTCATGAGGAGGGTGCAGCTGGTCCCCAAGCAGATCGACGTAGGAAGCAGCACGCAGAGTGGATGTCAGATGCACCAATGGTTCCATTACATGCCACGAGAAAACACCACAGACCAGTATGGAGCCTCCACCTGACAAGGGGAGTCCATGGCTTCGTGTGGCCTGCGCCAGACACGGACACGACCATCGGCCCGATACAGCTAAAACAGTGACTCGTCGGACCAGGCAACCCTTCGCCAATTCTCAGCGGTCCAATGTCGATGTTGGTTGACCCACGCTAGGCGTTGCCGACGATGTGCAGCTGTCAAGAGTGGCACCCGTCGTGGCCTCCTGCTTCCAAAGCCTTCAGCTGCCAAGGTTCGCCAAATTATCGTCACGGACACAGTTGTGGGACATCCCTGGTTGTACCGCATGGCGATTTGGCCCGCTGTCGTCCTTCGGTCAGCAGTTGCAAGCCGGGTGACCCGGCGAACAGCTCTGGCATCAATGCGGCGTGGGCGGCCCGTCCGCTGTCCGACATGGTTTGTAACCCCTCGTTGCGTGTACTCTCGATAGATCCTTGCAACGGTTATGCGGGAAAATTGCAGGGTTTCGGCTACAAATGATACTGAGGCACCCATCCATCTGGTACCAATAATCATCCCCCGTTCAAATGCGGATAGCTCTCGGCGTGCTGCCATTTCTGCATCTATTTTGTGTGATATCAAGGAGTCCTGTGCACCTGCATTCCGAGAATGGAATCAGCGGAACCTGTCTCATTACGGACAGGGTACCTGATTGGAGGGGTGTGCCATGAATTTTGGTGCGTGAGTGTGTTTATTTATTTATTTGAATGGTGTTATATAGAATCCAGCCAGGGCCAGTATGGGCAACGGCCGATGAGTTAGCTCCCTGGCTGGCTCAAAAAAAAAAAGTGAGTGCATATAAGGTAAAAGAATTGTTTACTAAAAAAAAGGGGGGGGGATCTGGACAAGATTAGGGCTGAGTGTTAGTAAGGTACTTTCTGAGTCTAAATTTAATGATATCTAATGAGGGAGAGGAATGCATTTCAGAAAGTAAATTGGACTATACTCAGCTGCCAGCTATAGAAATGCTTTTAAGTTGGTAAGAGTATTTGACCCGGCGCGATAGGAAAGAGATTCTGTTTCTTAGGTTATAAGGTCCAGTCGGTTTGGGAATGATAAACTTAACGGGAGAAGAATGGCGAGCTTAGTGTTTAAGCATTTGTAAATGAAAATAGCTAATTGTAATGAATATAACCCAAAGATAAAAAAAGATACCAACTACAGAAAAAAGGTGAGAAACAGTCGCACTTTTTTAAGTTATAAAGAATTCTAATAAACCATTTCTGTATGCGGTAAATACGTAATGCTAAATCGTCTTAACGATCCGACTCGTTGGGTATTCGCCCCACGATATTGATTTCTGCTTCCTCAGGTTTTTCGATCCCCCTTGCTTTACTATTTAATATTTCAATATCCCAGGGATATTGTCCAGAATGTCTTCGATCAGCATGGGTTATTCCCATTTTAAAAAGGTATCCGTACCGACTTTGCTTTGCAGAGTTATTCCATCTTTGAAAATATCGGCCCACCTCTATTTTACCCACCTTTGCAAAAATCTTTGAAAGCCTTTTCAACAAGCGTCTATCCTCCTATATTCACTCTAACGCGTTTCTTTCTTCCTCGTGAACTCCTGTTTTGACCTAACCGAGTTTATTATCTCTAATATGTCAAATGATAAACTTGTAGTATAATTATTTCTGAATTACACTAAAGCGTTTGATTACATTCCCCACGATCGACTACTAGACAAATTAAGACGAACTTTTAATATTCGAGTGGCCCCCCCCCCCCCGCTTAAGTGGATGCCAGTTTTATAGACAGTATTCGCTAACCCTTTGTGACTTTGTGACATATCTTCGTCCACTTTAACTCGTAATATTGGAGTACCGCAAGGTTCTATATTATCTCCTCTGCTCTTTAACCTATATAACCTATTTATATATATATATATACGAGGTTATTATATATATAAATAACCTCCCTTCAGCGCTTTCCCCAATACCCATGATTTTATATGCTGATGATGCCACTTTGTTATATGCTGACCTATCTCTATCTTTGATTCAACAAACCTTTAATCTTGTACTAACAAAACTTCTCTGCTGGACCTCATTAATCACCTCCAACTAAACCTCGAGAAAACAATTTACATTATCTTTCACCAGCGCAATAAAAAACTCGATTTAATAAACTACTCGTTGATTTATAATTCCATGATTCTCATACCTACTAAAATCTTCAAATTCTTAGGGATCTATCTTTCCTATAATCTTTCCTGGGATGACCATATTAATGCGTTTTCTACCAGCCTTCTCTCTCGTCTTTATTTTCTACCCAAAAATATATTAATTCTCCTCTACTTTATCCTAATCCAATCTTCACTAACCTATGGGCTCCAATAATTATATCCAATTTATTACGTATAATTAGATCAAATGTATAATTTCACTTATAAGAGTGATGAAGGGAAATGAATAATAGAAATTATTCTACGATCGAACTGTACATACAGATAAAACAGTCCGTAATAATAGACCAGACCCTTATTGTAAACAAAATACAGAGAGTAGCGTTTATAAAAGATTGCAGTTTACAATACATATAACCTTCGAACTACAGCTGACACCTAATTCCACAATTTACGGATGTGGATGCTGGAAAAATTATATAAATTATCTCATATTCGCTGACATGAAGGCATTAACATGCATCAGGTGCCAAAGAAGTTATACATTTCCATAAGAAAGGCCATGATTCTGAATAGAGTTTTCTAATAACAAAATAAGCAGGAAAATTGTGGATTGGAACAAACTGTAAAGAAAATGAAAATCTCTTCATACTCAATGGCCTAAACCAAAAAGGAAATAAAAAACTTAAATGTTTCTTTTATTTTCCAACTTGTAATAATCTGGAGCAGTCATCCCCAAAAGAGAAGAAATCTTTTTAAAATAAATAAAATAATTTATTGTCGACATAGGAAACTGTAATTTTTAATGTAACTCAGCGCTCAACATTTAAATCTCAATTAGTATTTCGTATTGTATTACACGAGCTCCATAAACCGCTTCAAAAGCTCCATTTTGTAGGAAGAAGGTCCATGACGTCACCGGGTGACGCTCCTCTGACTGAAGACGAGCTGCTTGCTGGCGCATCTCTGACACGGAATACACATCCAATCACTTATTTTTTGACCTTATTCTTCCCTTCAACCGTTTAAATCGCAAACGAGGTCTTCACCCCCTCTCATCTCTTTTCTCTTCTTTTTTTTTCTTCTCTTTTTCTCTCTCTTCTCATTCTCCCTTCCTCATCTCTCTCTCTCGCATTCCTTGAGTGAAAGTTAACGTCTTCGGCGTTGTCATCGTTTTTACGATGGTTGCCTCGATGTGCATACATAATAAATGCGGGAAAACCTCCGTCACGATCCCGGCCCCAAAGAGAATTAAAAAGAAACAAAAAAGAGAATTACTGCTTTGACCCTTTAACCCTCATCAACCTTGGACCCAAAGGAAGATACTGTTCGCTTATCTTTTCTGTCTATTGGATGGAACCAATTATAGTTCCAAATGCAAATATAACCAGCCTTTCTACTTTTTTTATTTTATCCTAGGTTGGGAAAGATTTTTTGAAAGGCAGCTCTTGATTATTCTTGTCCTATTAGAGTACAGCCCCTTTAATAAACGTATAATTCAGAAATAAATTTCTTATGCTGATTTCAAAGTTTCAATTTCGTTACAATTAGACATAAAAATACTCCATACTAAATCTTGTTCTTGATGAAGCTACTTAAACGCTATGCTTTTATAAAACTCTAATATGCACCTCATATATGAATAATTTTTACTCAAAAGACTGAAAAGAAATTACAATAAAAAATTGATTGCGAAACCCACACGATAACGGTCACGTCGCTGTTAGGAACCGAATAAAACGTTCAATTTGACATACATAAAACAGCTTAACCATCAAAATTCGGCTGTGATTTACTTTATTAAGTTCTTATCTTCCCATCAAGAAGCAATAAATTTATAACATGCATATGGCTTATGAGACGAACAAGGTTGAGACTTATCCAGTTTTTAAAACTAATCATGAATGCTAATGTTTCGAACTAACAAGCAAATTCCCATAAACTGAATATCGGCCAGCTCCATACTATCTTCATAAACTGAAATTTTGTATTGACATAGTTTCTGTTCTGCGAGTAGAAAAGAATGTTAATAAATAAAATTCAATTCATGTATCTAGCTATAAGCGAAAAAGCTGCACTCGCCTTTGGCAAAAATTCCTTTCGTCTGAGAATTAATATTGTGATGGACAAAATATTTTAATAGAATAGATTATAACGATATAGAAACCTGCTATTATTCTATTTATGACAAATAATACCATTTGTCTTACTTCCAATGAGAAAATAGGCGAATTTGCCGCTTTTCATTCACATAAAGCAGAAAAATGAGTTCAACTTATCACGAGTTTATTATAACATAATTAAGCACATTTATACAAGTGAGTAATTTCTCAAGATTTACGATTATGCTGTAAGTCAGTAGACAAATGAGCCCAATCAATCAATCAATTCCATCACGCCATTCCCAGAAGGGGTGGGCAACAAATGAGCTCAAAATGTATTATTATCCTGATCATAAAAGCAAACTGAGGAATATCAGCCACATTTCTAAAATGAAAATATTACACAACGTAATTTGTTAGAATTCTGCACAGTGTAATGATTTAGGTCTAATTTGCCATGTTTTTTGTATTTGTATATTTGTAATTTTGCAAGCAACAGGCTACGAAAGCCCAATAACAGCTTACAAGATTAAAAATGATAAGTAATACAATACAGGGTGTATCTGAACGATTTGTACAAACTTACAGCATCAGTTCCTTGTAGCCAGAGAAGCAATGTATATCCCATGAACGTAGGGTCGTAAATTCTTCCTTAGCAATAGTTTGTTTATATTTTTAGCAATAGTTTGTTTATATTGATTTAGATAAAATTTAGATCAATTATACCAGACATGATGTTACAAAATTAGAATTTAGAATTTTGAAGAATTTAGAAATTTTGAAGAATAAATTATATTACGGTATAATTTAAAAAGGTAACAGAGATCAAGTATAAATTCGTCTATTTATTAATTTGTCACATTTAAAAACATTTCGGAGACAAGTATTAGACACATGTCTGTTATTATTAAAAAAAAAAAAAAAAAGTAGGATGAAAAAGTCTAAAAAGTGTACGTAAGAAATCTGACTGCACTTTTTCTAAACAAAATTCATTTTAACATGATAAGGAGACCAAACAACACAAGCATATTCTAATGTAGATCTGTCTAAGATATTAAAAAAGGAAATGGAAAGTCAGCTTTATTAAAACTTAAGGGAGATCTAATAATAAAATACGAACGGGATAGGACAGGACGGAGAACAAATAGGAAATAATAAGGGGGCGGCGAGAAAAATGCAATAGGATGACACATATGAAATTGAAATTATAAAAAAGTTTAGGAATGATAGGGTGCCTAGCAAAAAGATTTCGTAAAATTCCCCGAATTTTCCTTGATTTTTCCTGATTATCAGCAGACAAAATATGGAAGAACATTGAAAAGAAGAAATAAAAGATAAGATATAGAAAAAAAGAAAAGGGCCCATAGAGCTTGCGACAAATTAAGGAATGGCTGAAGTTGGAGAGGGATATGGGTAAAGGTAAAAGAGAGAAAGCAATTCGAGTCTTTTCTTATTTGGAAATTTAATTCCCTCATCCCGAATGACATTAACCTTAGCAAAGGCACCATTCCCTCATTACCTTTCCCATATCCCTCTCCAACTTCAGCTCTTCCTTAATTTGTCGCAAGCTCTATGGGCCCTTTTCTTTTTTCTTTATCTTATCTTTTATTTCTTCTTTTCAATGTTCTTCCATATTTTTCTACTTTGACCCGATGCTCTTACATGTGGGACTATTTTACAGGGTGACTAGCGACCGGGAATTGTCAGGGATTTTTTTTTAAAAAAACGGGAACAGTCAGGAAATCATAAAATCGAAAATTTTGAACAATGTCAATAATATTCTTTCATGACAGCCTTTTTTGTCTGCTGATAATCAGGAAAAATCAAGGAAAATTCAGGGAATTTTACAAAATCTTTTTGCTAGGCACCCTATCATTCCTTAAGTTTTTAATAATTTCACTTTCATATGTTTCATCCTATTGCATTTTTCTCGCCGCCCCCTTATTATTTCCTATTTCTCCTCCGTCCTGTCCTATCCCAACAGTTCTTCTAATTAATCTCATTTGTTCTCTTCTTGTTTTTCAGCCAATACCGTATTACTATTCCCCATGCAAACTGTATATAAACCCGTCCGTTAGTACAACTTTCATAATTTCAGGATAATTCTCTAATGTTCTATTTGCTTTTAGAGAATTATCCTTTTTGCTTTGATAAAGGATAGTCTCTATCCGGAACATCAGCTTTTTATTTTGATTTTGATTAATTATTTTTGTTTGTTATATCTTATGTTTTATTTAATTTGTATTTTTAATTAATAACTATTATTTATAATTATACACAAATTTACAATACATGTAAATTAAAAGCGTGGAATTTCTTATTATTTTTATTACAAATAAAAATGCTATTCCTTTAACGTATGAAGAGAAATGTTGAGCATATCTTGAAGATCTGCATAGGCATTGTCAGAATGCTGTCCAAATTAACCATCAAATATTAAAATAAAAATGTAACAGTGATAATTAAGTTTATACTCAATAAATTTTAAACATGAATCTAAGTAAAACTCGTTCATGTAGATATATAAATATATAATAATATCAATTGCTCCAACCGTTTAGGAGACAGAGGGCCTGAAAGTGTGGAACTTTTAAAGTTTTGAACACAATTTTATCGATGAAGACAAAGAGATAGAGAGTGGGTCTGCAGACATTCCTATTCTATTTTTTGATGGTCTTTAAGAATCTGAAGTCAGAATTTCAAAAATTCAAAATTTTTTAGTGCACAATTTGAATTGAATAATATTGGATTATTGAAATTCTGACTTCGGATTCTTAAAGACTATTAAAAAGTAGAATAGGAAAGGATAGGAATAATCCAGTAACCCACTCTCTATCACTTTCTCTTCATCGATAAAATTGGGTTCAAAACTTTAAAAGTTCCACACTTTCAGGGCCTCTATCTCCTAAACGGTTGGATCAATTGAAAAACACCAAGAATAAAACATTTCTCGAATATTGTGTACAATCTGAATATACCATGAAAACTAGGGGTTCCTATTTAAGATTTCAAAGTTACCCCCTCCCCCCAGCCCCCCTCACATAGGGGGGGGGGGTAATTCTTTAACTAATGGATTTCCCCCGCGAAATAATTCACTTTTGTTTATTGACATTTTCCCGTACAATGCTTAGTTTCAGAGATATTCAGTTTTCTCAAGATAAATAAAGATTCGATGGTCATAAAGTAGAGTCAACCAAAGGAAATAATCCACACGAGTTTAATACTTAATATTACATTTCATGCTAATGTGTTGTTTTAATCGCTTTTTTAATTATAATTATTTCAATTTAATAATCTTAATAATGTTAACTCTAAAAGTAATATTAAATTATTAAAAATAAATTAATATTGAAACGGTAAAACTTAGAGTAAAATTCAAGTGTGGATTACTTCCCTTTGATGACTGACTGTACCTAGCGTGATCCTTTGCATGATTACAAACTTAAAGTTCCTCAAATGTTAAGGGTCTAAACATCACGCGAAGTTTGCTGAAAACCTGTCGAAAACGTCATTTAATCTCAACAGTTGCCGCCGATTTAATTGTAATCGCCCCTTTGAATTTAATGAACTGCTGGTGCGGAAAATTCATAAATGACGTGACGACGCAATTTAAATTTTGAGTTTTTCGAAATTTTCGATAAGGAACTTTAAGTTTGTTATGATGCAAAGGATCACGCTAGGTCCTTTATGATCATCGAATCTGATACACCCTGTAAACCGAGGCACGTTCTTGACGTCAATTTTGAAGATATTATAGCAACGTCTCTTTCCCGGACTACTGGATGATGTGATAATCTTCTTTCTGCTTGTGTTTTTTATTTCGTTTGTATTTTGTTTCTGACAATCGTCAATCTTATTTTCTTTTTTTGTATAATATAGAAGACCGCTTGGGTTGGTTAGGCTTCTTGACTACCTCAGTGTATTTCATTTAGAGTTTATTCTGGTTGGATGAGCTTTGTGAAAGCGCTGCTTTCGTCCCATCCTAACAAATGTACACTTCACTGTTCGATTGTCGATTGTCGATACACCCTGTATAAAGGGTGAGGCATTTATCTTGAGAAAACTGAATATCTCGGAAACTAAGCATTGTACGGAAAAATGTCCAAAATCAAAAGGGAATTATTTCGTTGAGGAAGTTCATTAGTTAAAAAATTACCCCCCCCCCCCATGTGAGGGGGGCTGGGGGGAGGGGGTAACTTTGAAATCTTAAGTAGGAACCCCTATTTTAATGGTATATTCAGATTGTACGCAATATTCGAGAAATGTTTTATTCTTGGTGTTTTTTCAATTGATCCAACCGTTTAGGAGATAGAGACCCTCAAAGTGTGGAACTTTTAAAGTTTTGAACCCAATTTTATCGATGAAGACAAAGAGATAGAAAGTGGGTCTTACAGACCTTCCTATTCTATTTTTTAATGGTCTTTAAGAATCCAAAGTCAGAATTCCAAAAATCTAATATTTTTCATAGACTGTCTCCATAGGACTGCTGCCCCCAAAAGTTTACTTGTGCAGATTTTTTTGATGTGGACTGGGGTAGTTGGATTTTATACGCTGTTTTTTTAAACTTAAAAACAATTTAATCTTATGTAATTTTCATTTACCTAAACATTAGGTTGAAGATTTAATTATTTGCTCTCTCTCCAAGCTCAAATTAAAAATTAAGAAAATAAATTTGAATTTTAATGAGAACATACCGATCAGAAATGTGATGTTTCAGAAATATGAAAGCGTAAAGAGAAACAAGTCAATAATCCGAGCCGAGAACTTTATTTCCCCATTTTTCCGTGTTCAATGACCGTATGGCATGAAATGAATATTTGACATAACCGATATATCAATTATTTATCAATTAAACACATATTCAGTGCATTAACAAATTACTATGAAAAAAAAGGCGTATTAGGTATGTGCATTAGATAACTCCATTCTCAACGTTGGAAAAAACCCAAGCTATACATGTATAAATTGTAGTTAAGCTCCCCAGAAGCGCAGCAACGGGTTGAATCCGGCGCATTTTTGGCCTACTGCGTTGAAAATAAAAATTGTTTTTCTATTAACAGCGCTGACCATTTTACAGCACAGAATTGGCCATTTAAAATTTAGCTTTAGTACGTTTATATGCTATTATTTTGTTACTCGAGAGGAAGGGGGAGGACAACTTAACTATTTAAATTACGCCTGCAGTTCCTATATCCATTCCAGCAATTCTTAAAAGAGGCAAACTCGTTTGTATTTAAGATTGAAGGGCTGACATTAAGATTACTTTGACTGTTTTGTAATGGATCTAAAGAGGTTCGTCTATATATGATTTTCATATTCATACGGTGTATTTTCTCTCTTCAGATGATTTTCATATTTCGTCTTGGATACTGGTGGTGTACGAACAAAAATACCACAGGATAGAACCGAATCTAAATAATTAACCAAACATGTATCTATATTAATAAAAGTCAATAGGTATCTGTCTGCCTGTGTGTATGTTCTCTTTAGCTAGGAAACCAACAGGCATCAAACATGATGCTTTGACATAGTCGGGAAAGATTTTTCACTATTTTGCGATGGATTTCTGCAGGTTGCACTGGTTTTATGAGTGAAAAAATCACCTATTTTTAATGCAATACAATATATTTAAATTTCTAAAATCAACAATATGACAAGACGACAATAACAACCAATATCGAAGATTATTAAAATTAAAAAAAAAACACACACAAGAGGAAACAAATATTCTTTTTAAGACAGAAACGAGGCCATCTTCCTCACTGGCCGTGCAAAAAATACTGATTAAGTGATGATTCCTCGCATTCCATTTCCTTTTAAACAAACCCAGTTTGCTATGACAATCAACAAAGGGCAAGGACAGTCATTAAAAGTAGAGGAAGTCAATTCAGAGCCCAGGATACCTTTTCATCTATGCTCCCGATGCATAAACTAAAAATGCTGTCTACAAAAGTTTCTTCGAAGATATGACTCCATATTATCTTTTTAATAAATCTTTTTAGTATAGGTGACTAGAAGTGACCATGTTTTGCTTAAATAAATTCACAGCGTGGGAATAAAAAAAAGAAAAAAACTGAAATTGCCTATAAGGTACGTTTCATATTATAAGGGAAAACGCATTTTCTGGATGTAAAATTTAAATTAATAACTGTAATCAAAGGGAAAAAAATTATTATAATAAATGAAAAATGGTCATATAATTTTGTAAGGATTAAACAAATAACAAGTTTCAGTGTTAATTTTCTTAACACTTTTCTTATACGTTTCAAATAATAAAGGACAATTTTGAAAATGTAAACATACAATGTTATTTAAGACTTGATATAAGACCCATTCACTTTTATTACTTCAAAGACTCTATTTGGCATAGAATTAACCAATTTCTGGAGTAATTCTGGATCTAAACTATCCCAAGCTTCAACAATAGCTCGTTTCAGATCGTCAACAGTTTTAAATTGACCATGTTCGTAAACTTTCGGTGCTAGAATGCCCCAAAGGTTCTCGATGGGGTTTAAATCCGGGCTCCTAGAAGGCCACTTCGTTACTTTAATCCTTTTCTCTGCAAACCAGGCCATTGCTGCTTTCGATGAGTGGCATACTGCATTGTCCTGCTGAAATATAAATTCGGATCCTCCAATAACAGCTGCAACTGGCAAAAGGTGCATTTCAAGAAACTCTTGATAGTACTTAAGAATCCATTCTTTCATTGATAAATGCAATTCCTGAACTGCCATTATACCCAAATACTCCCCAAACCATCACAGTTCCACCTCCATGAACTCTTTTGGAAAATATTGCTGGTTCTCGGCGTAAATCTTCCCAATAGTATTTCCAACCACCCGGACCATCCAAATTGAAGACCTTTTCATCGCTGAAAAGAACTTGCATCCATTCATTAGTCCATCCCATGTGTTCCTGTGCCCACTGTAAGCGGCTTTGCTTATGGATGTCTCTTATGGGTGGTTTGATGGACTTTGCGTTGTATCTTAAATGCGGATTGTTCTTGACCACCCTCCATAAAGTGGAGTGGGATATTGGAAGTTCCAAAGTGTCAGAATTCCTCTTAAAGAGGTCCCATTGTTTGAAATCTCTCGAACGATCTTCCTTTGTTTCTTTTTTGCCTTAGTTTTATTTGTGTTTTGCTTAACTAAACGGCCAATAATACTTTTTGCACGTCTTAGACGCTTTGATATTTCTCGCACTGACATTCCTTTTTCTCGTTAGTTACTGGTCTCCTTTTAGCCATCATTAAAGAATGAACAAAGAAAGGAAGAAAGCTTACAAAAGTATTCAAAACGTTTTTATGCAAATTACAGTTAGCACCATTAACATCAATAGATAGAATAGGTGAACTATAACACTTTTTTCCTTATAACTTGAAACGTGTAAAAAAGTTTTAAGAAATATTAGCACTGAAGCTATTTGTTTAATCCTTACAAAATTGTACGGACAATGTGAACATTTTTCATTTATTATAATAACATTTTTTCCCATTGATTACAGTTATTAATTTTACATCCAGAAAATGCGTTGTCCCTTATAATATGAAACGTATCTTGACTATGCCTGACACAGAAGAAGGGATTACCAATTTGAATTCAGGAGGCAAATTTCCATAAGAATCACGAATGTTCGTCACTTTAACTTTTTCTAGCCCACGTGAAAGACAAGCCCTGGAGCGGAAAAGTCACCTGATCATCTTAGTCCAAGCAACAATCCAATCTTAATTGTTTCCAACAAACGAAAAATTACTGATTGTTAAAATCCAAGATGGAAACAATGAAAGTTACATTGTTATTCGAACTGAGATGATCATGTGACTTCCGCACCAGGGCGTGACCACCGAGAGAGAAGGCATCCGCAATGAAACTGAATACATAGTTACATCATCATAGATAGTGCAAATTCAGGGCTTATTGGTAGAAATACGAATAACAATGCACTATCTATGTGATGCAACAATGTATTCAGTTTCATTGCGGAGGCCTTTTCTCTCGTGGGCTACGAGGCGATTATTTGAGGCGGCGATAAATATATATTCAGTCTGATTTACGCCACATATTTGCTACCTTTTTTTAAATTTCTAGCTAAATATTTTAATTTTTTTTAATTTTTGGCTAAATATGTTATTTTTTTAATTTTATGGTTAATTAATTTAAATTTCTATTTGTTTTCCTAATGAAAATTTGTTAAAAAATAATAATCTATCTATATATATAAAGAAGGATGTTTGTGGGTCTGTCTGTGGGTGGGTCTGTACGTTTTTTATACAAATCTACAGTTTTATTCCGATCTTGATAAAATTTCGCATACATGACCTTCAAAGCATGAGGAAGGTCACTGTCTACCTCAGATTTCGAAAAAATAATAATTATCGATAAAAAATCGATATCCATGGTTATGGCAAGGCATATTAATGAGAAATATCGCATGACCAACAATGCAAGACAAAGTTTTTGTAACAATGATATCAACACACAATTCAAAAACACTCTGCACGGACCAACAATATATATCTCATGACCAACAATGCAAATAAAAGTTTTTCTGCAACAATAGGTATCAACAATGGTTTCAACACGCAATTCACCAATAACAATGAGCTCAAAATGATGATGCAATGATAAAGCAATCCTTTCCAAGAATTATAACAATGAACATAAAATGATGATGCAATATGGATAAGTTTAAATTTGTAACAATGCATAGAATTCCTGTTATTCAGGCTTTTCTTAGAAAAGAGAGTTCTTAGTACTTAACAATTTCTTGAAAATCTTTAAAAATGATCAGTAAATGGAGATAATGGAGAGTTAGCAGACTATTGAGAAAGAGTGGAAAGACGACAGAGGAAGCACTCCTTTAGCTCCGTGATGTATTGAGCAAATGGGAAGCAAGGAAATAGAAGAATCCGCGACCGCTAGACTGCACAAAGTGATGAATGGCCAAATTTTGCTTCAACACATCGAGAGAAGAGTGGAAATTGCAACAACACTAAGTATACATCTGAGGTAAGATTACGTGAGTAAGAAATTATTTAAAATAGCAGTGGCATGCTTGGAGGTCCAGCCATTGTGAGCCTTTAAAAAGTTTTTTTTAGAATTTTCATTAAGAATTTTTAGTGTATTAATTGTAAGCATTTTCATGTGTTTATTTTTAAGATATTGCAAAATTTAATTTAATTTTTTGAGATTGTTCTGTTTACATCCAAGTGTAATTATCCCGGGCAACGCCGGGTACCTTTGCTAGTCCTTCTATATATATAAAGAAGGATGTTTGTGGGTCTGTCTGTGGGTGGGTCTGTACGTTTTTTATACAAATCTACAGTTTTATTCCGATCTTGATGAAATTTCGCATACATGACCTTCAAAGCATGAGGAAGGTCACTGTCTACATCAGATTTCGAAAAAATAATAATTATTGATAAAAAATCGATATTCATGGTTATAGCAGGGCATATTAATGAGAAATATCGCATGACCAACAATGCAAGATAAAGTTTTTGCAACAATGGTATCAACACGCAATTCACAAACACACTGCATGAACCAACAATATATATCTCATGACCAACAATGCAAGGCAAAGTTTGTGCAACAATAGGCCCATTGTGTTCGCATCAACAATGGTCTCAATGCGCAATTCAACACTAACAATGAGCACAAAATTATTCAAAGAATTATAACAATGAACATAAAATGATGATGCAATGATAGAAAGT
>JAHWFO010030585.1:2188526-2209053 GCA_023313115.1 Rhysida immarginata | reverse complement strand
CGGTCAGGGCTTTTTGTAAATCAATTCTAAAGAAATAAAGAAATAAATAAATAAAGAAATATTTCCTTTACGTAATTTTTAAGAGTAACAACAACGTTTTTATAAATACTACTTCAGTTTTTCAATGGCAATCTAGCATAAATATTTAAAACTTATTTTCTTGTTAAGTTATTACAAAAATAAAATTTTCAAAATTAAAGATTATCATAATTTGTCGTTATACTTTAAGACTACTTTAATAAAAGTATTACAATAATCTGTGTTCATTTCACTGGAGACCGTATTAATCAAAATGAAAGGGTCGACATGGTTGATACTGACTTCGAAAAAGCATTTGATAAAGTTGTTCATTGTCTTCTTATCAAAAACTTAAAATTTCTGAATAAAACCCTTCTTATGTCAAATGGATTTTTTCATACTTAACTAACAGAATTAATTATGTTGTTATGAATAATATTCATTCACCTAGTTTCGTTTCCTCTTAAGAGGGTTCCTCAGGATTCCATTTTAGGATCTTTACTATTTATTATATTTATTAATGATATTCCTGAAGTGGTAAAATCCTCCTAGATATTTCTATTTGCGGATGATATTAAATTAGGCGAAATTGTTTGTACTCCCATTGATTGCCAAATTTGCAACTTGACCTTCATTCAATTGGAATCAAAACAAAATGTTTACCCATGACAAATGCCACTATATTATATACTCCCTCAAGAAGACTATTTGTAAATTTAATTACACTTTTAAAGGGTTCTAAATTACCACAAAAAACTATTACTAAGGATCTAGGTGTCATCTTTAATTCCAAATTAAGGTTCGTTGATCACATCTATTTTATAACTTCTAAGGCATATCGAGCTTCCTATTTTATTATTAGAAATTCCTTAAGTTTAAATAATTCTGACCTTTTCATTTTCCTTTTTAATACCTTAGTCAGATCTACATTAGAATAAGCCTCTGTTGTTTTGTCTCCTTATATTAAAATGCAATTGTGTTTAGAAAAAGTACAGTCAGATTTCTTACGTACACTTTTTAGACCTTTTCATCCTACTTTTTTTTTTTTTTAATAATAACAGATATGTGTCTAATACTTATTTCCGAAATGTTTTTAAATATGATAAATTAATAAACAGACGAATTATACTTGATGTGTACCTTTTTAAATTGTACCGTAATATAATGAACGGATATACAAGGTGTTTCATAATTTGTGTCCCGTCTTTAGGTCCAAATAACGACTCGAGGAGAACAGATTGGGGGAAAATGAATATTGATTATTTGGTTTTAATGTCCCCTAATCTTATATATAAAACTGAGACGTGTGTGGCTGGCATTCGGCTTTCTGATTGGTCTAGGATTTGAAACAATTGGTCTAATCTTCATTGTTTCCATCTTGGACTTTAGCAATCAGTATTTTTTCGTTTGTTGGAAACAATAAAGGTTACATTGTTGCTTGCCTTAACGACTCACATTTTAAGAAATATAGTTATAAAAAGTAATGAATAAATAAATAAATAAAAATCTTTCGAGAGATGTAAGAAATTATTCTAAAACAAATAAGAGAATACAACTTCTCAAGCTTTTGGTGAAAAGTGAAGGTACTTTCCCTAATGAGATAAAATAATTGGAGAAAATTTATTTTTCATATGTTTTTTGTAATGTAGTACTTTCTTTAGAGAAGTTACAGATAATGTTTCTCTAAACATATTAGAAAATTCAGAGATCTCAACTGACTGTGTGAGAGAGTCCTTGCTGCTGAAACTGACACTGTCAATATAAACAACCACATTCAGGACATGATTCCATGCTCTCTGACTGAATACAACTCTATTGAACCGGTTACATATTGATGAAGGATGTTGATCAGGCTTAACAGAATTCCTCAACTCTCATATTCCATCAATGAAGTATTTTTATTATAGACAGAAATAATTCAATATTCACAGCCTTTCTTTGATATTCTAAAATGTTAAGGAGGCAATGTCGAATGTTCCGGGGCAAACCCAATTGCACACAAAATTCAGTGCGACCATTTTAAAGAATTCTTTTCGTTTTTCCAAAGAATCCTTCATAAAGTTTTTAATGAAGTGAATATACACGTCATTAAAGATTTTTTATGTGTTCTTATTTATATTCAAATTCAGATATTGCAAAATTTCATCAAACAAACAGCCCGAGCAACACCGGGTATATCATCTAGTTCAGAATAAAAACATTTCGCGTCCCCATGTGTTATTTAGAAAGTTGTAGAGCATCATGTAAAATGTGGGTTTAACAAAAACCCGGTGAAAAAATCTCATCCCCTGCCCTTTATCGAGTGGGTAAAGTGAAAGGATGGCTAGCTAATGTAGACAAAAACAGAAAAACTTATTAGAAACTTATTAGAACTTTATTACTTATTAGAAAACAGTACATTTGAAAATGAATGAGTTTATTAGCTTTTCAGGGTAACGACTCATTCATTCTCATTAATTTTCAAAATGTAGGCCCTGCTATTTTCTAATGAGTATTATTTTGTCCACATCGGCTAGCCATACCTTTCACTTTACCCACTCGATAAAGGGCAGGGGATGAGATTTTTTCACCGGGTTTTTTACTAAACCCACATTTTACATGATGCTCTACAACTTTCTAAATAACACATGAGGTCTAACCCCTACCCCTACAAAATTAAAATTTTCAAAATTTACCTCTTCACCCCCAAGGACGCGAAATGTTTTTATTCTGAATTAGGGGACATTAAAACCAAATAATCAATATTCATTTTTCCCCAATCTGTTCCCCTTGAGTCATTATTTGGACCTAAAGACGGGAAACCAATTATGAAATACTGGTTTATATATATTTAGAGAAGGACGAGACACAAGAACCCTGAAATGCAATAAATAATAGTTATTAATTAAAAATACAAAATGAATAAAAAATAGGATATAATAAACAAAAATAATTAATCAAAATCAAAATTAAAAGCTGACGTTTCGGATAGAGACTATCCTTTTTGCTTTGATAAAGGATAGTCTCTATCCGAAACGTCAGCTTTTTATTTTGATTTTGGTTAATTATTTTTGTCTATTATATCTTATTTTTTATTCATTTTGTATTTTTAATTAATAGCTATTATTTACCGTAATATAATCTAAATTCTGTTAATCTACGTGTACCTAAGTTAAATGCTAGGAACAACGACATATTTTATTTACCTTTTCCAAAGAAAAACATTACAAACAATTTCCCTTTTTATAGAATGTTTAAATCTTGTAGCATCATGTCTGATTTAATCGATCTAAATTTTATGAGTTATAAACAAACTATTGCTAAAAATATAACACTTATCTTATGATTCTTTGCCTTGATTTACTGATTAATATTTTTACGTTTATTCGTTTATTACTGCGTAATTTAAAATTTTTATTGATTAAATTTTTTTAATTATCACTATGTTAAAAATGGTTTTGAAATATTACACATATCTTATGATCATTTTCCTTGTTTATGTTTAATAATATTATATTTATTCTTTTTTATATTGTATTACTCATAGTTTTTATTCTTGTAGGTTGTTATCGGGCTTTCATAGCCTGTTGCTTGCAAAATTACGAATACTAAAATAAATAAATAAATAAATAAATAAATAAATAAATAAATAAATAAATAAATCTATGGGCGAGGTCAAAAATGATAATACCGAGTTGAGTTAGTCAAGAAAATCATTGTTGCTACGATATTCAACAATCGTAGCAATACTCATTGCTTCACCAACCTAACTCTGTTTGCACTTTTGACCTCGCCCAATATATAGTATATATTTTGCTTGATCCGTCCGCATGAAGCGACAATGCATGACCAACAATATGCGCGGACCAACAATGTATATCTCATGCAAAGCCAAGTTTCTGGAACAATAGACCATAATAAAAAAATTACTTGCGTTAATTTAAAATCAAATTTACAGATTCGTACGACGGACTTTAATGCTAACAAAAGCGAGGCTAACGAGAAATACAGGCTCCGGCACAGAAGAGTCACCTGATCAAGATAGGTCTTGCGCCTGTCTTTCTCGTTAGCCTCGTAACAAAAGTAAATGACGGAACAAAATATCTCCTTTCTTTTTAACAATATAACACTAAAATTATCTACTTCAATTCTACGTGTGGGAGATTCGAAAAATAGCTCGATAATTGTTAAGTGCGTTTAATAACAATTAGTAAACAGTGTGATTAATGATTCCTAATGAATAGGGTAATAGCGTCGAAGAAGCGAAAATTTCAGACAATCTCGGAAGTCGAAGAAGAGAAAATTTCAGACAATCTCGGAAGTCGAAGAAGCCTATGCGAATCCAACGGAGTCTGGAAGTTGACAGCTGTTGTATTGCAAGATCCGACGTTGGCGCAAATAATATCATCTTATGCACTGACTCCCTGCCGGGTAAAAAACCACAGCAACGTCCGAAGTTGTCGGTAAATTGTAGGGTCGACAGTCATTAGGTTGAACGTTTTGGATATTAAACAATACAACAGCCAATTCCGAATAACCAGGTTCAATACAAGCTACAATACTAAGCGTGAATAACGCAGGCAATTCGTTTTAATACCAAGAATACCGTTAAAGACGACTGATCATTTTGTAGAGTTGAAAGGTCGAAAATTTCCCGTTAGCCCAGCTTATGCAATGACAATTAACAAGTCCCAGGATCAAACCTTAAACAACATTGGTATATATCTAGAGTAGATAGATACTGATACCCGGCTTCGTATTGCCTTGAATAGCTCGGCAAAGACGGGCATCTCAGCTAGTAAATAAATAAATAAGATAATGAGTGAACAAAAACAGAAAAATCAAAATTAAAATTGAAACTATTTCGTTTAAATATAGAATTTAATTATATATAATTTCTATATGGAAGCAATTTTATTAACATTAGGCTGCAGCAATATTATATTATAATATCGTATTAGTGCATTTTGGCCCATTTATTTTCGTTTGATGTAGGTTTACTTAATAAACTATGTTGTACAGTTGAAAGGCAAATGTTACTACTGTCAATGCATTAAATCTGCGGTTGAACAAAGTTTGGCGTCCTCAGATGAGAATGAGAACAAGCTTTTGGCGTGAGGAGAGAAGCTGAGCAGTGTACTGTAATTGTTTTTGATTGCCGCAATGAAAACAAATTTTCAATTTTTTCACCTTTTGCATATAATTCCTCTTTCATTCCACCCGGTTTAAGCCCTTGTTGTGGAATTGTGGTCTTGGAATTGACTCCTTCTCTGTTGATGGCTTGGATGACAGCAGCAATATGCTTGCATTTTTTAGATAAACCAGCTTTGCATTTGCAATAGGCTTCAACAAGATTTCTTTCATTATCAACCTTGAAAATATCATCTTTATTAGCAAGGCACCTTCACATTTTTATCCTATAAATATTATTAAGCCATTATTTTGAAAAATGAAATATGTTACCTCAATTCTTATTTCATAAGGTGTTTACTTATGCTGGTCTCTCGAAGACACTTAGCTTTAAAATGTACTAAAGCTGCCTTGTTGGACCTCATACAGATCGTGTACATGGTTGCTCTGTAGTAGTTTTTTACCCTTTTTTATTGATGTTATACTAAAGAAATCAGCTTTATATTTTACTTCATTAAAACCAACTCTCATTATTTTCAAGGTATCCTCCATTATTAGAATAAAATAAACTAAAACAAATAGTTAAAATAATTATTTAATGATTGATATGTAAGAGACAATGCTCGTATGTTTTGCTTTGGTTTTAGCAGCCGCTCACGCCAATTCTTTTTATTGACCATCACGAGAGGCGCCACCAGTTGAAAACGGCGGGTTCTGACGAAGCCTGCAAGCAATTTTACACAAAGCATGTTATCAATTTTTTCAGTTTTTCTTAAGTGAATCTAAACGCACAAGCAGAAAAGATATAGAATGATAACAAAAATAAAATATAATAAACAATACAATAAATAATAAAATAATGAAATAAAAATAAATAATGAAACACTAAATAAATCTGATGATGACTTATAAGAAACAATGAGTTGGAGATCATTAAAATTCAGAACAAACAATAATCTAGTCAAATTTTGGAATAAAACACAAAATTAAATTTCAGTATAATCTAATTCCTCGCTACTCTGTGCGTAAGGCAAATAAATATAGCACGAAACAAATCGTTTAAAGAACGTCGAAGGCACTTTTATATTATTATGTAGAAAAATAAAGAAATGAAAAACTCAAGTTATTAATTCTGAATCCTATTACTAGCTGGCAGGAATAAAAGAGTTAACATTTTCACTTTCGCTTTTTCAATCTACAATATCGCCCTCTTGAGTTAAAGTTAAAAAGAAATTCAATAAACAAACGAATTTGCACATCTGCTGTAAAATCAACACATAATGTGGGTAATGCTCTTCTATTTCTATTTGATTATCGTTTTTTATCAGCAGGGTCTTCACTGAATCGGAAAATACACTACTCAATGAAAATGCAACACCAAAGGAAACGCAATATTTTATTAATTATCCATGTTGGAGAAACTTGTAATACGATTTCTAATCTGTATATATTTTATGTCAATATCTCAATTTTTTTTCTTGATGACCCCTTCCTCTTAATTTCTTCTTATACTAATACGGGGTGGGGCGGGGCATACAGCATTTACTCTCAAAACTGATAGCAAAATCAACGGGTATATGAATACATTTTTGATAATTTCATGTTCAACAGTTTCCTTTTAAATATCTTTATTCTCTTATTATTTAAAAATCTAATGAATCTTGTTATCTTGAAAATATGTAGCTTTGTAATGTAACTGGAACATTTCAAATAAAGTGTAACAGTGGAATATCTGGAGAAATACACATCGGATCGAAAAAACAAAATACACGTGGTTAATATATTTTTCAAAAAGCTATCTAATGATACCATACTCGACCCCCCCCCCCCCCCACCCCCTGAGGGTGGGGGAGGGGTAACTTTGAAATCTTAAATAGGAACCCCTATTTATAATGGTATTTTCAGATTGTACACAATGTTTGAAAAATGTTTTATTCTTGGTGTTTTTTCAATTGATCCAACCGTTTAGGAGATAAAGGCGCTGAAAGTGTGGAACTTTTAAAGTTTTGAACACATTAAATCGATGAAGACAAAGAGATAGAGGGTGGGTCTTAAAAACATTCTATTCTGCTTTTTGATGATCTTCAAGAATCCAAAGTCAGAATTTCAAATACAGGGTCGGGACATATTAATATGACCACCTGCTAGTATCCGGAATATCCACCTTTGGCGGCAAGCACAGCAGCTAGTCGACGTAGCAGAGAGTCAGTAAGTCCTAGAAAGGTGGTTGCAGGTATCTGGTACCATCCGGCGATCAGTGCATCCCGTAATTCCATCACCGTGCATGGTGGAGAGTCCACCTTGCGGACATGGCGATCGAGATGGTGTCACAAATGTTCAATGGGGTTGAGGTCTGGGGAGTTTGGTGGCCATGGGAGTAGCTTGAATTCATCCTCATGCTCCTCGAACCAGTCGTGGACAATTTTGGCAGTATAACAGGGAGCATTGTCCTGTTGAAAGGTGCCATTACCCTGAGGAAACACTGTCGACATGAAGGGGTGTACCTGGTCTGCGTCGATCGTCAGGTAACGAACAGCATTCAGTGTACCCTCCAGCGGTATCAGTGGATGCAGACCATACCACGAAAATATCCCCCAAACAGTCACACCTCCCCCACCAGCCTGTCGTCTGCCAACGATGGTGTCGGAATGCCCGTTCTCAGATGCTTCCCGGCGAATTCTCCATCGTCCGTCCACTCTGTTCACCAGAAACCGCGACTCGTCAGAGAAACCAACCCTTTGCCACTATCGAGGTCCAATGGCGATAGTCCATTGCGAATTTGAGGCGTTTTCGGCGATGCACAGGCATCAACATGGGTGCTGTTATCATACGCCTGCTCCGAAGCCCCAACCTCAAGAGGGATCGTTGTACTGTCTTGGTGGTGACATGCCTAGTGGCCCAACTGTTCATTTGCTATGTCAGTTGCTCATCAGTGGCACGCCGATTGGTCTTGGCCAGGCGTCGTAACCGACGCTCGCCTCTAGGATCGATGGCTCGTGGGGCCCCACAGTTACCTGTTCGGTTGCTCGAAATTGTCTGGTTCGTCCAGTCGCGGTACACCTTCACAACGGCAGCCCTAGAGCAGTTCACAAAGGTGGCAGTTTCTGAAATGCTGCCCCCCTTGGCCCGATAGCCAATGATCATCCCCTTTTTGGAGGTCCGACAGGTCACTTGCTCTGCCAATGACGGCGACAATTGCTATGTTAACGGATGCTACTACACGTCTGCTGTTGTCAGCTTTTAATGATATGCAATGATTTTTCATCTGCATACCATGGGACGTTCCAACATGTTCGAGGAGAGGTGGTCATACGAGGTCTGTTCAAAAAATACGTAAACTGACGTCATAAAACAAAATATACTTTATTCAGAAGTTACACATCTGGGTCCCCTTCAAAGTACTCTCCTCCCCAACGCACACACTTATCCCAACGGTGTTTCCACTTTTGGAAACAGTCCTGGAACGCTTCTTTTGTGATGTCCTTCAGCGCCTTCGTCGCATTTGCCTTTATATCAGGAATCGTCTCAAATCTCCTTCCTTTCAAAGGTCTTTTGAGTTTGGGAAACAAGAAGAAGTCACAAGGAGCGAGGTCAGGTGAGTAGGATGGGTGAGGAAGAACAGTGATCGAGTGTTTGGCCAAAAACTCTCGAGTTCTGAGGGCTGAATGGGCTGGAGCGTTGTCGTGATGAAACAACCAGTCACCACTCACTTCGCAGCAACGCGGTGCATCTTCAATTTTTCGGTCAAAATCTCGTGACATGATCCAACTGCTATCCCACACTCTTCAGCAAGCTCTCTGATGGTCAGACGTCGATTTGCCCGAACCAGGGTGTTGATTTTGTCCACGTGTGCGTCGTCAGTTGACGTAGAAGGACGTCCAGGACGCTCATCGTCTGCAGTTGACTGACGACCATCTTTATAACGTGCATGCCACTTAAAACATGTCGCACGCTTCATAGTAACATCACCATAAGCCGTCTTGAGCATATCAAAAGTTTCAGTGGCAATTTTTCCGAGTTTAACACAACATTTCACAGCAACTCTTTGCTCGTTCAAGTCACTCATTCTAAAAATCCGCCAAACGAAAAAAAAAACACTTCACAAACAACCGCGTAGCTAATCAACCAATACTGATATTTGCAATCAAAAAACTGCCTTGTAATCAGCGGATCTGTCAGAAGATGGCGACACCAAGCGATTTTGATTGGGACCAACAGGGCCCGCGCAATTCAAACAGTCTACGTATTTTTTGAACAGACCTCGTATTAATGTGTTCCGACCCTGTAAATACTAAAAAAAATTTCAAAGTTACTTCCTCACCCAATCTCAGGGGATGGGGGTGGGAGATCGAGTTTTGTATCTTTGGATAGCTTTTTGAAAAATATTGAACACGCATTTTTTGTTGAAAAATCCGATATGTATTTCTCCAGATATTCCATTGTTACACTTTATCTGAAACACCTTGTATACACAATACAGTAAAACCTCAAGCAAGGGAATTGGAATTTTGAACGTTAACCTGAAGTAAACTTGAATTTTAAACTTATAATTCTTTTAGAGTACGACACATATACAGAAAAACATTGGAATACATATAGCATAGCAGATTTAGAATGATATATAATTTAATCCAAAAGAGACACAGAATAAAGTATTTTATACAAATATTTGTACAGTTCACAATCACTGTTGATTGGACACAGTTCCAGGCACTTGCAAAATTCTCTGCAAAACGTTGGTTCTCGGAATTAAAAAATAAACGTTTCCGAAAATGGTGTTTTACAGTTGCAGTATATACTGTATGTGCAATCGGTGGAAGAATCCTAATCGGATGCTGCTTAAACGTATCTTAACAAAATGCGCTGCACAATTGCTTGTGAATTTTGCTGTTTTCTCTGCCAAAATCTGAAAAGAATTTTAATAACCAATACCACGTTGTTCTTATACACACACACACACGGTAAAGAAATAACGCCTTTGAAACAACGAGATTCATGATGACCATTCAAAGAACGCTTTCGAGTTATCTTACCTGGGGAATGCTAAATTAGAACGTTATTCAGAAATGTACATTAATTTGAGGTACGTTAAACTGAAAGTTTCTAACATAAAAAAAATAGGATTTCGGACGGAGATTTTAAATTTGAACGTTATTTTGAAATGTACGTTAAATGGGAGATACGGTGTAACGGGATTTTACTGTAAACACATCTAGAATGAATTCCGAAATAATCAGCCTAATATAAATAATATCTACGTATAAAGCGAATAGCTCTTTCAATATTTACTCTAAAGCGAACAGAAATACCAATTGAATCAAATGAACTGTTTTTCATATTTTTCAGTAAAATAAGGCTAAGCTGAAATATTCGAATTTGGTTTGACCACTTAATGAATGAAACTGTACAATTTGTTTATAAGAAATTTAGTAAGTATTTAGTTAACATTTTCAGTGCATTACAAAATTAGGAGCTTAATGATTATTGGGATTCGGAAACAACCTACTTTGTTACACAAATCTGATTCTTTGTATAACAAGGTCTTCAATAAACTTTTTCTCCAGCTGCCTAATAGAAAAAAAGTAGAACACACGAAGTGAAGAGCTCATTCCATTGGTTGAAATTATTACTGCTCCGTAAATCAACTGTATAAATTGAATTCTCATGCAAATCGGATTTTTAAGCACAACATCAAGCCCTCCTATAAATTGAAAAATTTGAATGACGATGATGAAATCTTTGCGTAAGCATGTTCGTTAATTTTCAAGTGAAGATAACGGCAAGAATTCCGTTAATTCACTTTATCAAGATCTAAGAAGTGAAATAATTGTGCCACCCTTGTGAAATGGCAATAAACTAACGAGTGAATCCGATGACCGATAAGAACAAAGGAGCTAAGCGTTCACGACTGATGTCACAATACACAGCAGTTATTCAAGTAACTGAAAGTTTACTTGCCTCCTCATCATCTCTTTCCTACAGAAAATGTAGACTCTTAATCGTTCTAACAATGTTAAGGGTCTCTGAATATAAATCAAAATTTGGAGAACACTATTATAAAAAAAATCATGTACGAGCAATACGTCGGAATTACATAATATTCATCATACAAGTTAAAATTAAATTTATCAGTAATTTGTAACATTATAGTTTTTAAACAAATTAACTTATTTGATTGGCAATTCTAATCGATGGTCAAATTATGTTAACGCATTCTTCTAGAGCATAAACTTTTTTTCGCCATTATGAAGCAGTTATGGGACATCGTTAATAAATACAAAGTATGATTTTTAAATACCCGGACAGAGGTCGTTGCTTAATATATAAACAAAAATTCAACAAGTCAAAGACAAGGTTTTTATGTGTCACCTATCGCAATGCAGTTGCATACAGTAGATTTTCTTTAGTAGTGTGAAGGATTCGTGTTCATACACGCATTCGTCGAGAAGGTAATGTTGATGGCTTTTTTTTAATGCAGTATATGCCTCATTCATCACGAATTTGTGTCCCCTGACCAAACCGTGAACAAGAAACTGTATGAAGTTGTTTTGGGTCATCTAATGCAAAGAGTTCGCAGATGAGGCCAGAGTTTCACGATAATGCCCGCATAGCACCATAAGTGTGAAACGATTTCTGGCTAAACACAGCATCACAAAGCTCAACCACCCGCTCTATTCTCCGGATTTGGCCCCTCTAAAGTTTTTCCTGATTTCCGTCCAAGAACTTTAAAGATATTTTTACAAATTTGTACATACGCGCTCCGGTGGAAATGATTTTGAATTATGTTATACAGAATTTTCATTTGGACTTTCCGCTGTATATTATTAGTCTGGGTATTTAATTGCCACGTCTTGTATATCAATTGCAGCTTACTTTGTTTAAATTAAGTTCGTTTGTTTAAAAGCTATAATCTTACAACATATAAATCCTTAAAACTGTGGGCCCCTTTGTACTTTGAGGATAATTTAATATAACTGTAAATGGAATCGTGTTTATGAAAGATGAAAATATTTTATAATGCCCGTGATATTTGAAAAGGGTTTATAATTTGGAAGCATTTAAAATAAAACAAGATTAAGAGGGGAAAAAAGTTGTTTTTTTTCAAACCACGCTTTTATTATGTTTTATTATAATATCTCATCAATCCAGCGTCAACAATTTGTAAATTAATAAAGCTTAATTTTGCAACAATAAACAACGGATACATTTAACCCTCGTCATAACGAATTGTTTCTTGTGGCAATTGGATAATTCGTAGTAATGAATTAGTATCATTAGAACACGAACCAGTGAACCGATTTGAGAATTTTTTTTAACATGCATTGTCATCGGTCCCATGTTGGTGTGTCAAGTTTCAGCTCCCTAGCTTGTCGGGAAGTTGGTTTGATATTGATTACAAGATTTGACCCGGACATACAGACGCAGACAGACACAGAAAAGTAAGCTAAATAAAAGCTTATAAAATCATGATAACTTAGGACAGTCTATTTCTGAATAGATTTGTACAGAAACTCTTGCCATTCTGGTTACAAATTTACATAAATTAAGGCATCCAATTTTTTTATTAGCTTATCAACGTCGAACTAAATAAAATAAAAAACACAATAAAAAATAATAAAAGGAAAAAAACACCCAAAGTACATGGTGGGGCAAAGAAAAGGCGCCATTTTAAATAATCAAGAAACTGAAACTCGTATATAGTGGAAATTCAGAATTTCTGTATACTTTAGTAAATGTTCATTTTTTGATCATTAAAACGGCAGTTTTCCTTGTCTTTGCACAGATTGTCGGAGTTGAAGAAGGAAGGCGCCCATGACATTACGTAACTGTTCCAATGAAATGTTGTTGATCTCTTGCTGAATTCTCTCCTTTAGTTCATCCCAAATCCTTGGCAGGTGTTCTTGGACAATTTTAGGCTTAAGATATCCCCCCCCCCCAAAAAAAAAGTCTGGAACCGTCAAATCTGGCGAACGGGCAGGACAAAGAAAATCGCCTTTCCTGCTTATGAGATGGCCAGGAAACGGGCGCCTCATTACATTTAATAAGGTTTACAGAATTTCTATCAATGTACGTCATATTCCTTGTAAACAATAAAAATACATTCAATCACTTTTTCTTTGTGATTATTTGAAATACCAAATCTGCCATTTCTTTGCCACAGCCTGTAAATAAAACAAGCAGCAAAACTAAACATACAAAAGTAAGAGCCAAAACAAAATAATTAAAAATATCCGCAAAATTTTAAATTCATTTAAAAAATTAAGAAGAACAACCAGTAGCTTATGGAACTACGAGGGAAAAAAAAAATGAGCTCGTATAAGGAAAGAAAAGGAACTCTATTGTGGTTATTTTAATGAAGTTAAAAAATTAGATTAAAAATAGCAAAGGGATAATAACTTGAAATTTAGCATTAGAAATAATAAAAATAAAAAAAGTGAATTTTATTGTGTATCAACATATCAGTTAGCTAATTTATTGCTCTCTAACAGACTAGTGCCAAAGTTTATGTAAAACAACAGAATGGGAAAGATAAGAAAATTCATAACAGGATCCAAGGTTATTAAATATTAATATTATAAAAGTAGAACTATTTTAAGGACTAGATCAATATAACTAATCTGTTTGTCTTGCAAGATTGCTAATTGTTATTAGTTCTAAGCTCAATAGCACACAACTGGCTTTAGTTAATGTAGATCCTAATGGAGACAATGCTTGCTACATTATATTAAAATAAAAAAAGAAAGAAACATACTAAAACACCTATACTAATTTTTTTTTAAAATGCGATAATTTGGCCATTAAAAAAATTATTTTGATAAGCGACCTTAACATTCTTTAACGCAATTGAGAGGTTTAAATTTACAAGCAAAAACCTTTATTCCTCAGCAATAGTACTCTTCTGAAATTAATTTCGACATACAGGTTTAATCATCTGCATACATTAATATACGCAATAAAGAAAAGTGCTTATTGACAGCCACGCCTGGAAGAAATAACAATAAATGATGTAAAATAGAAAATGAAATTTAAAAAAAATATTTTTATTTAATATAAGCAATATATATAAGTAATTTGAAAAAAATAACCCGTTACGTAATAAGTTCTCCTTATCGATCTGTATAGAACACAATATGGCATTTCGAGCCGAAGCAAGGCTTGTTCCCAATTTCTTTAAATATATACGAAAAAGAAAAAAAAAAAAAAAACCGTTCCCTCTGTTGTTTGGTTATTAAAGCCACAGACGACAAAGGAAGGGAGGAACAAGGAAGAAAGAGGAAAAGAAATAATGGACGCTTCAACATTTTTTCTCTCCTGCTCGCTCACGTTCTTTTAATGGGGGATCCACCAAGAGAGTGACAGTAGTTGGTGGGTAACCTACTTTTACTGAGAGAAAAAGAAAAAACAGATTTCTCACTCTTCAAGAGCCCTTTAGTTATGGTCTAGGTCAATGAGGGTTTGCAAGTCTGTCTCACTCTGCAGCTGAGTCACGTGATTTCGAGTTCAAAAAGACAAAGAAACTAGTTTACTTTGTAGTATCTGTTCAATTAGAGCTGAATGTCACTTTAAACTTATTTATAATAATTTGAAGATCACTTTCAGCTTCTTAATTTTATCGCGAATTATAATTAATATCAGAAAAAAAGAAGCCCGATGTGAAAGGGTTTTTATTATGGAGGTATCTGCAATAAAGCATCTTTATTATAGAATCTTTATTAGAATAATAAAACATTGCGCTAATATCATAACAGATTATAAAACAATTACCTCAATTTTTTCTTATCAATTTTAATGACTTTTTTTATAATTTTTATATTATATTGACAAAGAGATAATATATATAACCTGAAATAGCAGAGTCAGAAAAATATAAAATTTTGCAAAATTTAATGATATTTCAAGAGCAAAATAAAACTTTATTTTCTTTATTACTCAATTTGATTATCTTTATGTTTATTAATTTATTAATTCATGCTTCAAGTAGTTAAAAAAAATTCTTGTAATTTAGATATACGCCCAATGTGACGCTAAATGTTGATTTAGAACACAGCAAGTAGTGTAATTTTGATAGCGTAATTTCTAGTAATATATTAGGATTTAATGAAAACTTTATTTTTTCACCAAGCCCGCATATAAATTTTAGATAACTATTTTCCGTTTTACCTCGATAGCTCGAATAATCCATACATTTGCCTCACACCCGTATTATTTTCTTTCTAAAAGAATACACAATCTCGTTCCTACATATATCAAATGCAAGCCTTTGATAAGAAATTGGGGTACTGAACTCAAGAAATGGATTTTTTCAGTAACGAATATTCAACTTTTTTTTTTCTTCCAGTCTAAATATTTTATATTAAAAAATTGTAAATTTTGTAAGTTTTATAGATTTTATAGGTCATAATTATATAAATTTTATGTAAATTTTTATAAATTTTTTTTATATTTTATGTTCTTTATTCCTTTTTTTTTTTATTTATAACATATCCAATATCAGCTTCGGCTCTTGGATAATTTTCTTTCTTGGCCTTGGCACACTATTCTATATTTTGACAAACTATGTATTTATTTTGTATAATTTATTTTAAATTTTTAAATTACTTAAATCATAAATAGTACACGATTAAACTTTCAGATTACTTAGTATACGATATAAAACACTGTACCTGCCAAAGCTAACAGGATATTTTGGAGAGGTATAGGGCATTTCAAATAAATAGGGAATAGTTAGTTTACACATATTTCTACTGTGAATAGAACATCTTAGATCGCTTGAGTGATATTCTTTATATAGGATTTGAAAATGTTATCAAGTTTTCGTCAAAACCTGTTTGAATTGGCAATTCTGTTCAAGAGTTCATAGTTTTGAATAGGCAAATTAGCTGGCAATGGCATTAATATCAATTTCTTTAGTACGATATCATTACATTATGTATTTTACATAATGTACGAATAATCTGAACTTTCACCTAATTCGTTCTTTTCGTATATGTATGTGTATCTAATTTTGAATTTCAAAAGGTTAAATAAACTCAAAATATACCTATCACATATAAATACAACAAACATCTATCCTGCTTATGTTACACAGGAGTAATAGGCTACCCGGCTTAGGTAATTTAGTTGTTTATGGTAAATTTTACAATAACTAAATTTGACTTTTTTTTTGCCAACTTTGACTAATTGTGCAGGGTTATTTCACCCATGGCTTCTCTAAGGTTATTCCCAGGAAGAAAAAAAACCCGCATGAAAAATATGTGGTTTTCACTCATAAAATACACTCGGCCCTTTGCTACGGAGTCCAATTTTGGGGATCCGCTACGAACTCCAATCTCTTACGCCTTTACCACTTGCAAAAATGATTTCTAAGAACCCTGCTTAACATCCGATTGCCTAACTCTGTTTCTCATTATTTCGAACTCTGGGCATTCCAACCATCTATCAAATTTATATTATTCAACTTTGCTTATTTGTGTACAAAATTATTAACCTTCAATTAATTCTTTCTATTCCTTTTGAAATATCTTATCAACAAAACATTCACCCCTATCCTACCCGAATGTCAAACCTGATTAGACTTCCTTTTACCAGAAATAATTACGTCTCTTTTATAGGCGTCAAATGGTGGGGCAATTTACCTGAACATATCCGATCATCTCCCACAAGTTCAACTTTTAAAAAATTATTAAAAAATTCGCTTCTATCTAATAAAATACCTACTAACCCCCTCTAAAACTTTTTACTATTTATAATATTCCTTTATATAACCCCATTTTTTCAAATGTTTCTTAATATCACATATATTTTCCTGCTGGAAACTTAACAATTAACCCCTCATCCGTTTTAACTCCATCATGAACTTCCATAAAAATTACCATTTTGTTAGTTTTTTAAAAGGATATATAATTTCTAACTTTTATTATAAATTAAAACTCCGGCCAGGGCTCTCTGTAAATTAATTCTAAAGAAATAAAGAATTTTTTGTATTGTTATTTTATGAAAATCCACGCAACCGCACTGCAAGTCATTAAAACCCTACAAAAATCCTATTCACCCATTTAAAGTAATTTATATAGTTCGGATTGGTTGAAAAAAGGGTAAATTTATTTAAGGTAAATTTTTGGATAATTGAATTAAGGTTTTTGACATTGGACTTAATTGTTGACAATGTAAAATACGAATGTTAATATATGGAGTATTATCTTCGAAGACTCATTTGCAGACAACATTTTTGTTTATCCACCAGGAACATAGATGAAAAAGTGTTTTGTAAAATCAAAGCGTGAGCATTTTCCATTTGACCATGTGAAAAGCACTGACTCCAGGTTATAAGAAACAGGTTCATAAAATCCTTCTTGATTAATTAAATATTAATATCATTTGCTACTAATTATATAAGCCTGCCACTTCTACAAAAACAGAAGAAAAAAAAAGTTTCAAGAAATTTCAGCATTCAATTCAGACAAAGAATAATTAAATGGAAACAATACAAGGACTTAATGTGATAAAACAGAAGTCCGATAATTATCAAGGTCTTTAATTAATCTAATTAAATTAATTTTTGTTTTTTATTCGATCACAACATATTATGCTTTATTATACTCTATTAAATATATTTATTCTAAATTCGTAATAAATTCAAGCAATCCCATTTCAATTGAATGAGGAATTAGCTCAAGGCAGTGGATTTGTAAGTTTAATGAATTCATCGTCACTTGCTAAGAAATTCTCAACAACACCCAAATGCCATGTGGAAAAAATTTATTTTGTTTTTTATATTATTTTACTAAGCGATGCTATTGTAAATTAGCTTTCTAAGAAAACCTCTCATTCTTTATTAATTCTTCCTTAATCATAACACGAGATATAATAGGAGCTTATAGTTCTAATAATCAAATTTAATTTTATTTTGTAAAATTTTAATTTAAAAAGTTTACTTTAATATTTAGTTTTTCAATATTACAAAGACTCCCTCCTAGCAGAGCTTCCAAAAAACCTTTATCTAAGGTTTCAGGTGACTTATAAATGGATAGTCAGATTTTTAAAACAATTACATGAAACAAAAGGACCATACAGACGAAATGTCCAATAGTCATTAAGAGCGAATAAATTGTAATGGTGGAAGTACATAGCTCCTACTTTATCATGGAAAGATAATAAAATGATTTTTTTTTTTTAGATGAAGTCTTAAAAAATAGCTCATCAGAGCCAAACAATTCATTTACAAAAATTATTCGCCTCAATGAGACTCCTGCATGCCTAAAAAAATGAATGAAATTGGTTTGCTGGTATGAATATTACAGCCATGTCTTCATTTAAAAAATAATAATATTACTAAAAAGTCTTAACCAGTTATCATAAAAAATATCCATAAGGAAACCCTATACCTGTGTATAATTCAATTTGGTTCTGCGCCGTTTCGGAAGAGTAAGGCTAGGGTCACACTGGCGTAAAATGCCGCGTAAATACGCCGACGTAACGACGCCAGTGATGTCACTTCCGGTAAATAACATGGTGTTGCGCTTGGTGACGTCGTTACGTCGGCGTATTTACGCGGCGTTTTACGCCAGTGTGACCCAAGCCTTAGCTGCACAAAATTGATCCCTTACATCTAGATAAAAAAAATTATTTTTTAAAAATTCAACTTATCTTGTCGAATTATGATTTTAGATTGAAAACAGTTAACAAATAATACTTGAAATTAAATAAACAGTGTTATCTGGGGTTGTACGAGGGTAGCCCAGAAAGTAGTGCACCACAATTCTTTTCTCCGTCCCCAACAATGGTACGAATGCGAAACTTGAGATATGCATTCTTTGAAGTTTTCGGAATGCGCGCGCAAAGTTTCCGTTTCTTCCGACAGATGGCATACGTGCACCAATGGAACAACATGGCGTCTGTAAGTGATGTACGTTACAAGCAGCGTGTCGTTATTGAATTTCTCACTGAGGAGCAAGAAACGGTTGGAAACATTCACAAACGTTTATGTGCAGTTTATGGAGCATCAGCGGTCGACAAAAGTACGGTTAGTCGCTGGGCACAGAGGATGAGGCCATCAGAAAGCGGTTCGGCGGAGCTCCAAGATTTGCCACGGTCGGGGCGGCCATCCTCGGCTGTCACACCTGACAAGATGCAGCGTGCCGATGCGCTCATTCGTCGGAACCGACGCAGAACGACTCGGGAGTTGGCGCTGGAGCTGTCAATCATCAAAGGAAGTGTGGGTGAAATCATCCGTGCTCTTGATTACACTAAAACGTGTTCACGATGGGTTCCCGCGCTGTCTTACGGAGGAACACAAAGCTCTTGAGAAAAAAACAGTTCTTCTGAGTTGCTGCTTCTGCTGATAAGGTTATGATCACTGTGTTTGGGACTGTGATGGTGTCATCCTCATTGATGTGATGCCGAGAGGCAGCACCATTAATTCTGAGGCACATTAACCAAACTCAAGAAACGCTTCCAGCGACTTAGACGCCATAACAACCCAGCTGATTGTTTGCTTCAACACGACAACGCTCTCCCTCACACCAGTTTGCGGACGTTGGAACTCATCACGAAACAGGGTTGGAGAGTGTTACCCCATCCACTCTACAACCCTGACCTAGCGCCCTTAGACTTTCACTTGTTTAGGCCATTGAAGAATGCCATTCGTGGAAGACAGTTTGAGGATGACGAAGAGCTGATTCGCACAGTGAAGACATGGCTGTGTGAACAGAACAAGGACTGGTACCGACAGGTCATACACGCCCTTGTGTCTCGGTGGAGGAAGGCCATAAAACGGGACGGAGATTATGTGGAAAAGAATAGGGAGTGTAGACGAAACATCATTCTTTCGTGTGTATAAGTTTTATTGTGTTCAATAAATAATCGTTGAAGAAAAAATTGTGGTGCATTACTTTACCCTCGTATAAATAATAAAGAATCGTGCGTGCTCTGTATGGCTAAACAAAGAATTGTTTTTCTGATAAGATAATTTATAAGAGTTTTTCTTAACTGTGACAAATGAAATCAGGGCATAATGCAATCTCATCACGTTATTATTAATAGTAGAACAAGAATCTCTACAATTTACAAAGATTAGATATGGAGATTTTTACGCATCGTTAGGACAATCATTTGGATAAGGGCAGGAAAAACTTTGTTTTTTCCATTATCCCAAAAAATATGCTTTAGCAATAAATAATAAAAAAGACAAGTGTGGATAATTGTAATGGTAAACTTAGAACTAATAAAAAACTCTTTAACCACAACGATAATAGATTGAAAACCAACAACCTGATACTGGAAGTACTTTTCGGAAGCAATTGCTTCCATCATTCAGCAGCCCAGGAGCACCTCAAAGAAACTGAGAGAACTGAGAAACTCTGAAATTAACTTATGGGAACTTATTAAAAACTTAGATTTT